>CM033648.1:66214603-66350332 GCA_019512145.1 Engystomops pustulosus
TCCTGTGTCCCCCTCCTCATAGATTGTAAGCTCTTGTGGCCATTGTATACGGACTGTCATCTCCTGTGTCCCCTCCTCATAGATTGTAAGCTCTTGTGGCCATTGTACAAGGACTGTCACCTCCTGTGTCCCCTCATCCTCCTCATAGATTGTAAGCTCTTGTGACCATTGTACAAGTCCTGTGTCCTCTCATCCTCCTCATAGATTGTAAGCTCTTGTGGCCATTATACAAGCACTGTCACCTCCTCTGCCCCCCTCCTCCTCATAGATTGTAAGCTCTTGTAACCATTGTCACATATACGTATACCTATACCTATGGCAACTCTTGAGACCCCCTGACTACATGACAGCATAATTCTATCTAAAGATAGACGGTGGTGTCCGGGAGAGGAGGAGGGGGTGAGCGCTGATCGCCCCTGCCCCTCTCCAAAGAGGAACATGGCTACACTGCATCGCTCAGTTACTTTACTGTTACTTTATTAAAAATTTTAGCATACTATTTGGGGAAAAAAACATTTTTTCTTATTTTTCCTCCTCTAAAACCTAGGTGCGTCTTATGGTCCAGTGCGTCTTATAGTCAGAAAAATACGGTAAATGACAAAAAACTGCACAAAGTTTGATACCCAATGTCTCCCGAGTCAGAGGATGCCCCATATGTGGTGGTGACTGCTGTACGGCCGCACGGCCGGGCATAGAACGGAAGGAGGCGCCATTCAGAGCAGATCTGCAATGTCACATCTTACAGGCTATAAAATGTTTATTTTTTTGTAATTTGGACATATGGGGGATTATTTTTTTGTGGATGAGATCCACTTTTCAGGTGCCCCCTTTCTGTGGTGATGGTAGAACCTTCTCTCCTCTAGGCGTAGAGGATGCCCCCTGTATATGGTGATGGTAGAACCACCTCTCATCTAGGTGTAGAGGATGCCCCCTGTCTATGGTGATGGCAGAAGTGCCTCTCTAGGTGTAGAGGATGCCCCCTGTCTATGGTGATGGCAGAACCTCCTCTCCTCTAGGTGTAGAGGATGCTCCCTGTCTATGGTGATGGCAGCAGTGCCTCTCAAGGTGTAGAAGATGCCCCCTGTCTATGGTGATGGTAGAAACGCCTCTCCTCTAGGTGTAGAGGATACCCCTGTCTATGGGGATGGTAGAACCTCCTCTCCTCTAGGTGTAGAGGATGCCCCCTGTCTATGGGGATGGTAGAACCTCCTCTCCTCTAGGTGTAGAGGATGCCCCCTGTCTATGGCAATGGTAACCGCCTCTCCTCTAGGTGAAGAAGATGCCCCCTGTCTATGGTGATGGTAGAAACGCCTCTCCTCTAGGTGTAGAGGATACCCCTGTCTATGGTAATAGTAGAACTGCCTCTCCTCTAGGTGTAGAGGATGCCCCCTGTCTATGGGGATGGTAGAACCTCCTCTCCGCTAGGTGTAGAGGATGCCCCCTGTCTATGGCAATGGTAACCGCCTCTCCTCTAGGTGTAGAGCAGTGATGGCAAACCTTTTAGTGGCCGAGTGCCCAAACTGAACCCAAAAACCCCTTATTTATCACGAGGTGCCACCCAAAAATTAAAGCGATAACTTATTGCTCCCTGTTCAACAACTTCAGATTTGCCTCCTAAGGACAGCAACACAGTAGAAAGATGGAAAATTTCCAGTGTCCCTATGTACACAGAGAATCGTGGGGCCAGCAGGAGGTCCTCTAAAGGTAATTCGTCCCTGACTACTCATTCTCCCTCTTCCTACAGACCCAAGTAGCGCAGTAAGTATCAAAATATGACTGAAAGCAGCATATTTTAAGTTGCTTGGAACTGGAGGAAGATTCTTTGAGTCCTGTCTGGTGTGCTGGCCCGGGTGCCCACAGAAAGGGCTCTGAGTGCCGCCTCTGGCACCCATGCCATAGGTTCGCCACCACTGGTGTAGAGGATGCCCCCTGTCTATGGTGATGTTAGATTCTCTTCTCCTGTAGGTGTAGAGGATGCCCCCTGTCTATGGTGATGGTAGAACTGCCTCTCCTCTAGGTGTAGAGGATGCCCCCTGTCTATGGTGATGGTAGAACTGCCTCTCCTCTAGGTGTAGAGGATGCCCCCTGTATATGGTGATGGTAGAAACCTCTCTCCTCTAGGTGTACGAGGCCACCCCCTGTCTAGGGTGATGTAGAACCTCCTCTCCTCTAGGTGTAGGAGGATGCCCCCTTTCTGTGGTATGGATGTAGAACTTCTCTCCTCTAGGCGTAGAGATGCCCCGTATATGGTGATGGTAGTAACCACCTCTCATCTAGGGTAGAGGATGCCCCCTGGCTATGGTGATGGCAGAAGTGCCTCTCTGGTGTACGAGGATGCCCCCTGTCTATGGTGATGGCAGAACCTACTCTCCTCTAGGTGTAGAGGATGCTCCCTGTCATGGTGATGCAGCAGTGCTCCTCTAGGTGTAGAAGATGCCCCTCGTCTATGGTGATGGTAGATAGAAACGCCTCCTCTCCTCTAGGTGTAGAGGATACCCCTGTCTATGGGATGGTTAGTAGAACCTCTCTCCTTAGGTGTAGAGGATGCCCCTGTCTATGGGGATGTAGAAACCTCCTTCCTAGGTGGTAGAGGATGCCCCTGTCTATGGCAATGGTAACACGCCCTCTCTCTAGGTGAAGAAGATGCCCCCTGTCTATGGTGATGGTTGAGAAACGCCTCTCCTAGGTGTAGAGGATACCCCTGTCTATGTATAGTAGAACTCCTCTCTCTAGGTAGAGGATGGGGTGCCCCCTGTCATGGGGTATGAGAACCTCCTCTCTCTAGGTGTAGGAGGATGCCCCTTGTCATGGCAATGGTAACCCTCTCCTCTAGGGTGTAGAGGATGCCCCCGTCTATGGTGATGTTAGATTCTCTCTCCTGTAGGTGTAGAGGAGCCCCCTGTCTATTTGTGGTAGTACCACCTCTCCTCTAGGTGTAGAGGATGCCCCCTGTCTATGGTGATGGTAGTACTGCCTCTCCTCTAGGTGTAGAGGATGTCCACTGTCTATGGTGATGGTAGAACCTTCTCTCCTCTAGGTGTAGAGGATGCCCCCTGTCTATGGTTCTTCTACCACACATAGACATGGGGCATCCCTCACACCTAGAGGAGAGGCAGTTCTACCACTCCATCACATAGACAGGGGCATCCTCTACACCTACAAGGAGAAGAGAATCTACATCACCATGACAGGGGCAAATCCTCTACACTGAGAGAGAGCAGTAACTACCATCACCATAGACAGGCAGGGGCATCCTCTACACCTTAGGAGAGGCCAGATTCTACTACCATCACCATAGACGGGGGCATCCTCTACACCTACAGGAGAGAGAACTAACATCACCATAGACAGGGGGCATCCTCTACACCGAGAAGAGGCGGTATACCATCACATAGACAAGGGGGCATTCCTCTACACCTAGAGGAGAGGAGGTTCTCATCCCCATAGACCGGGGGCATCCTCTACACCTAGAGGAGAGGCAGTTCTACTATTTCCATAGACAAGGGGTATCCTCTACACCTAGAGGAGAGGCGTTTCTACCATCACCATAGACAGGGGATAATCTTCTTCACCTAGGAGAGGCGGTTACCATTGCCATAGACAGGGGGCATCCTCTACACCTGAGGAGAGGAGGTTCTACCACCCCATAGACAGGGGGCATCCTCTACACCTAGAGGAGAGGAGGTTCTTCTACCATCCCATAGACAGGGGTATCCTCTACACCTAGAGGAGAGGCGTTTCTTCATCCCATCACCATAGACCAGGGGGCATCTTCTACACCTCAGAGAGGCACTGCTGCCATCACCATAGACAGGGAGCATCCTCTACACCTAGAGGAGAGGGAGGTTCTGCCATCACCATAGACAGGGGGCATCCTCTACACCTAGAGAGGCACTTCTGCCATCACCTAGACAGGGGGCATCCTCTACACCTAGAGAGAGGTTCTACCATCACCATACAGGGGCATCCTACACCCTAGATGAGAGAAGTTCTACCATCACCACAAAAGGGGGCTCCGCTACACCTAGAGGAAAGGTTCTATCACATCACCACGACAGGGGGGCTCCCTCACACCTAGAGGAAGGAGGTTCTACCATCACCATAGACAGGTGGCATCTCTACACCTAGAGGAGAGGCAGTTCTGACCATCACCATAACAGGGGGCATCCTCTACAGCTAGAGGAGAGGACAGTTCTCACACTCACCATAGACAGGGGCATCCTCTACACCCTAGAGGCAGTTCTACCATCACCATAGACAGGGGGCATCCTCCACCTACGGAGAAGAGAATCTAACATCACCATAGACAGGGGGCAATCCTCTACACCAGTGGTGGCGACCTATGGCATGGTGCCAGACGGCGCACTCAGAGCCCTTTCTGTGGGGCACCCGGGCCACACCCAGACGGACCAAAGAATCTTCCTCCAGTTCCAAGTCAACAAATATGGCTGCTTTCAGTCATATTTTGATATTTACGGCGCTAGTTGGGTCTGTAGAAACGGAGAATGAGTAGTCAGGGACGAAATTCCCTTTAGAGGACCTCCTGCCGCCCCCGATTCTCTGTTCCAGGGGGACCTGGAAATTTTCCATCTTTCTCTGTGTTGCTGTCCTTAGGAGTCAAATCTGAAGTTGTGAACAGGACAATAAGTTATACGCTTTAATTTTTGGGTGGCACCTCGTATATAATAAGGGGTTTTTTGGGTTCATTTTGGGCACTCGGCCACTAAAAGGTTTGCCATCACCTCTAAAAAGTCTACACCTAAGGAGAGGCGGTTGACCATTGCATATACCAGCGGGGGCAAGCCCCTCTACACCTAGCGTGAGAGTAGGTTCTACCATCCCCATAGACAGGGGCATCCTCTACACCTAGAGGAGAGCGTTCTACTATTACCATAACAGGGGTACCCTCTACACTAAGGAGAGGCTCGTTTCTACCCATCACCATAGACAGGGCATCTTCTTCACCTGAGGAGAGGCGTTACCATTGCTAGACAGGGGCATCCTCTACACCTAAGGAGAGGAGGTTCTACCATCCCCATGACAGGGGCATCCCTACACCTAGAGGAGAGGAGTTCCTACCATCCCATAGACAAGGGTATCCTCTACACCTAGAGAGAGGCGTTTCTACCATCACCATAGACAGGGGCATATCTTCTAACCCTAGAGAGGCGACTGCTGCCATTACCATAGACAGGGAATCCTCTACACCTAGAGGAGAGGCAGTTCTGCCCATCACCATAGACAGGGGGCAGTCCTCTACACCTAGAGGCACTTCTTGTCTTCGCCATCACCATAGACAGGGGGCATCCTCTACCCCTGATGAGAGGTGTTCTACCATCACCATATCCAGGGGGCATCCTCTACGCCTAGAGGAAGAAGGTTCTACCATCACCACAGAAAGGGGCATCCTCTACACCTAGAGGAGAGGAGGTTCTACCATCCCCATAGACAGGGTATCCTCTACACCTAGAGGAGAGACAGTTCTACCATCACCATAGCCAGGGGGCTCCTCTACACCTGAGGAGAGGAGGTCCACCATCACCATAGACAGGGGGCATCCTCTACAACCTAGAGGAGAGGCAGTTCTACCATCACCATAGACAGGGGGATCCTCTACAGCTAAGGAGAGGCAGTTCTACCATCACCATAGACAGGGGGCATCCTCTCCAGCTGAGGAGAGGTGGTTCTACCATCACTAAGACAGGGGGGCGTCTCTACACCTGAGAGAGGCCTCTAATATCACCATAGACAGGGGCATCCTCTACCTAGAGGAGAGGAGGCTCATACCCTCACCATAGACAGGGGGCATCCTCTACACCTAGAGAGAGGCGGCTCTAATCACCATAGACAGGGCATCCTCTACACCGAGGAGAGGCGAGTCTAACATCACCATAGACAGGGAGCCTCCTCTACACCTAGAGGAGAGAAGGTTCTACCCTCACCACAGAAGGGGGCATCCCTCTACACCTAGAGAGGAGGTTCTACCATCAACCATAGCGGGGTATCCTCTACACCTAGAGAGAGACTTTCTACCATCACCATAGACAGGGTGCGTCCTCTACACCTAGAGGAGAGTAAGTTTCTACACATCACCATAGACAGGGGCATCCTCTACACCTAGAGAGAGGCAGTTCTATCTACCATCAGACAATACAGGGGCATCCTCTACACTAGAGGAGAGGCAGTTTCTACCATCACCATGAGACAGGGGCAATCCTCCTACACCTAGAGAGAGGCAGTTCTACCTCACCATAGACCTGGGGGCATCCTCTACAGCTAGAGGAGAGGTGGTTCTACCATCACTATAGACAGGGGGCGTCCTCTACACCTAGAGGAGAGGCGGCTCTAATATCACCATAGACAGGGGGCATCCTCTACACCTAGAGGAGAGGCGATTCTACCATCACCATAGACAGGCATTCTTTGCTTTAAGAGCATTGAGTCTATGGATCTCTCTGCCAGAGGATGTTGTTATGAGATTCTTTGTCCATGTTGAAGAGAGGCTTGGATGGCTTATCACGTTAAAAGAAAAAAATATTTGTTGAATTCTTATAGGTTGGGCTTGTTGTTTTTTTCCCAACCCTACAAAATATGACAAAACTAGCAGCTGAATAAACAAAGATATTATGATACGAGTGACGTGTGATCATGTGCTTTTATTGTTTCAATGTAGAATTATTGCTCAATCAACGAACATAAAAACATATGGATTGTAATATACAGTGTATTGATGCTGTTGAAATAAACAACTGAACCAAGTTTATCTGTAGAGACTGGCGAATGTTATACCAGTTTTTAGATTACCAGAATTGTGTGATACTTGCAATCAGCACTTGGAAACATTGACCGCACCGCCTCTCCTCTAGGTGTAGAGGATGCCCCCTGTCTATGGTGATGGTAGTACTGCCTCTCCTCTAGGTGTAGAGGATGCTCCCTGTCTATGGTGATGGTAGTACTGCCTCTCCTCTAGGTGTAGAGTATTGCCCCCTGTCTATGGTGATAATAGAGCCGCCTCTCCTCTAGGTGTAGAGGATGCCCCCTGTCTATGGTGATGGTAGAACTGCCTCTCTAGGTGTAGAGGATGTCCCCTGTCTATGGTGATGGTAGAACTGCCTCTCTAGGTGTAGAGGATGTCCCCTTGTCATGGCCACAGGCCAAGGTATAAAAAGATCTTTGGAGAGATCCCTGTACTGCCCATTCAGATATTTGTACATTCCAGTGAGGTCTCCCATTAGTCATCTTTTTTCTTAGCTGAATAATCTCAAGTTTAGTTATCTATCAATGTATTCTAAATTGTGTTCTTATCATGAGAATCTATTCCTCTCTTGATACACCCATAATTTTATGTGTTTTATTAGCAGCTACCTGGCACTAGTTACGTTTAATAACCCCCAAGTCTTTTTTATCTGCAGTTTTACCAATTTATTGACTATTTAGAACATAATTGTACTTTTGTTTCCATGGCCCAAGTGAGGGTCATGTGATCCTGCCTATGACCAATCTCCCTTCCAGGATGCTTAGTTTTATTCATGAATACATGTGTGTTGGTTTTTCTGCATTTGAATTAATTTGTTTAGGTGAGATCCCATCTGTGGTATCCTAGCAGCTGCATTTATCCCCTGTTTCATTTCTAAAATCCAGGAAAGGATCCAACACAACAGACATGTCAGTCAGCACCTCAGCAGTAGTTACAATGTCACAGTGGGGACATGATTAGTTCCTAACTGGCAGATAACAAGAAAGTAACAGGAGGAGATGTGACCATGGATATGACAGCTACCACATGACGGCCTCAATTCTGCTGACCCTCCGTATCCCTGGTGAAAACAATGTTAACTGTTAGCTGTTATCCCCCCGAGGCTCCCCCTATGAAAATAGCCCAAGGTTGATGTTATGTGAGGGGTCACTTTTTGGTATATAGTGTGGATAAATAATAGAGACATGGGGATTGGATGCTAAATATGGGAACTCAAGTTTATTTTGTCGCTGGAATTACCTGCTAGGTGGAGGAATACCACTTGTACTTCGAGATGACAGACAGACAGGAATTCCCATGGTTGACAGAATAGCCATAATAGATTTATGTGGCATTTACTTTCGCCTTCGAGCTTACACAGACACTATTTGACACCGCAATGGCCAACCCAAGTCCCAGAAAGCCAAAGCTGCAGCAGGATTTTAAAATCCTTCGTAACGCGGAGCCTACTGCTAATCTACACTGTCAAAGTGTGTCTTCGGAATAGAAAACTTGGAATCATCAAAACGCATGGGCTAGGCCCAGAATTTTTATGACTGATGCACCTCCTCTTTCTTTAAAATTCTTAGTTTCGAAGCCAGTAGGAGTGAATCAAAGATATAAATTACTAGTACTAGTATCACAATCTTACACCTCCATGCATGCAGGGGAGGAAACCATCCAGGAGGTGACTTGAGCCTCTTGCCTCAGGCAGCATCACCTGCAGCAAGATAAAGCAATCACTTGCTATAAAACAGGACTTGACAGCTAAAAATAGAGTCTTTTGACACCCAATACTAACAGGGGTATGAAAAACTGCAAAGTCAACTGACTTGCTCAAAAAATAAACGGATATATTACTTCTGGATGGGGTGGAGAGGGTGCAATGCTATAGCTTTATTCAGGCACCAGAGAGTTTAGATTCATCCCTACATGCATTCCAAAATATTTCCATTTGTTTGTATAGGATAGATGAATCATGCAAAGAACGAAGTCTGACACTCCCATACGAGTGATTGGATAGTTGATTTTGATGCAACTCTACTATCATTGTACATTAAAGTCTCCACCTTTATAGATAATAATAAACTATATATATAAATTTGATTGTGATAAAGCATAATGGATGGACTTTGGCTTTAGGATACAGCCTCAGGGTAAGGGGATCCTGCCACGGGCGATTAGGGTTTTGTTACACCCCTGTCTTGTAATTATTTCAGGCCACAATCTATTGCACTAATCCGTGGTCTAGTACATTACATCTCAAATACTTTATCATGCTCAGACTTAGATGTTAAAAAAAGAAATTACAACCTATATGGATTAGAATACAAAAGATCTCCAGCTGATGAGATTATCCCGGGATGCCATATCCATTACTGGCCTCAGCTCCAGCTCTATTATCAGGAATAGCAACCCATGAGTAGACCAGAGAAGAGGACCTATATACAATGTTTAGAAGCTACTCTGGGGACGACGGACATGTCCTGCGCTGCTTCTCGGAGGGCGATTTGGATGGGATCATCATGCTGTTCAGAGAGTGTCTAGAGGTTGTGAATATTATCCTGATTGTGAAAGGAGAAGAGATGAGATGGAACTGCAGGAGCCATGGTATGTTCTAGCTTTGGTCTACAGAACATCATTGAGCTGAAACTTGTCTGTATAGTGGACATTGATCTAATAACCATGACAGTAGATCTTGTACTGTAGTGCAGCATGGCACTATGCTTTATGGCAGCTGCAAAGAACTAGATTAAATTGGCAAAGAAATGTGTGCCCCTAAATCCATGAAATGACATGGCTACTGTATACAGCTTCATATCATGCCTCATCAAGGCCCCCAGCAGCAAAGCACTAATAAGTGAGATGCAGAAAGTAAAATGTATCAGCTCATGGTGTGGGTTCTAGTGGATAGTTCTTTTTCTTCCCATTATCGAGCTATAGGACCAACCATTTTTGTACAATGTTTCATTATCAATAGTCAACAACTTTTTCTGTTTTTTGTAACTGTATGATAGTTTGTTTATTGCAGGACAGGTTGCATAGTACCATAGTTAAAGTACAACTACCCTAATAAAGTAGGTAAAGTACTTTTTACCTTTTCTGTGGGAAGATGTAGCGAAAGTCTTGCATGTTTTTGTGCATTCATTTTTTTATTCATATATTTTATTTTGCTATGATTCTGATGGTTGCAAATATGTTGAGCTTTTTTAATGTCCATAACACAAGAAAAGGATGTGTATCAATAGGGCAATGAATAAATGAATGATACCTTATAAGAAAAACACTTGAACAAGCCTGACATAAAATACATGGACATATAAAATCACTTAAAATAGTACAACAGCACATATTACAACTAACTAGTTGAATTGGCCGGGTGGGGCCAATGAACATTACACCTTCTCAAAGAATATGTAAACTACTCCTCCTGGTGAAAGGCATATAGATAGTCCAAATCTACAGACAACCTGCCCAATGATCTCCAAGGTATATACAAATATGAGGGCTTTTTGATACATCACCGATTCAGGTCAGTCTGATGGCAGTGTGCCCCATCGTTAGCAGTGTAAAAGGTCGTAGGGAGTAGAGGATGGGTAAAGAGAAGGTGGAGGGCTCCCACACATTACGTCTCCTCTCTTAGACTTCCTCAGGGTAAAGATGCCCCCTGTTGTATGTAGCTCCCATAAATACCCCCACAGCACTTACACCGATGCAATCAGAGATGACTAGCATGGAAGGACGCCAGCAGTACGAATGCTTCACGTGTGTGTCACCGGAAGTTGATATTTTTTATACTCCTTCGATCAGGATACATACTTCCTCTCTTACACATAGATAAGATTGATTTTGGGTGCGCCTTGTTTCCGAGCATATGCTCGCGTCTTTGTATTGTTTACAGCATTGCATTGCCACTATGTATCACGTGACATATCCACTTCCAGTGACACACACGTGAAGCATTCGTACCGATGGCGTCCTTCCATGCTGGTCATCTCTGATTGCTGCACCTAGGAGTTAGTGCTGTGGGGGTATTTATGGGAGCTACATACAACAGGGGCATCTTTACCCCACAGGAAGTCTCAGAGAGGAGACCTAACGTATGGGGGAACCCTCCACATTCTCTTTACCCATCCTGTACCCTATACGACCTATTACACTGCTAAGGGGCACACTGCCATCAGACTGACCTGAATCGGTGATGTATCATGGAGCCCTCATATTTGTATATACCTTGGAGATCATTGGGCAGATTGTTTTGTAGATTTGGACTCTTATCTTAATGGCTTGTGTTGAGTGCCATACACATCTATATGCCTTTCACCAGGAGGGGTAGTTGTTTACATATTCTTTGAGAAGGTGTAATGTTGATTGACCCCAACCAGCCAATTCAACTAGTTGGTTGTAATATGTATTGTTGTACAATTTTTAAGTGATTTTGTATGTCCATGTATTTTGTGTCAGGCTTGTTCAAGTTTTCTTCTAATAAAGTATCATTCATTTATTCATTGCCCTTTATTCATTGTGCTTTTAAATGAGTTTTTAATGTTTCATAATATAAGGGCAATAAATGTGTTTTTATAAGAATTATTAGATTTTTTGTCACTCCTATCTAAAGGCCAGAACTTTTTTTTTTATTGCTCCATTAACGTATTCATTAAGTGGCTTATTTTTTACAGGACAAGCTGGAGTTTATAGTTGCACTATTTTTTGTTATATATATAGTTTAGTCACATGAAAACAAAAGTGTGCTGTCTGGTTATATAATGAAAAATAGAAAGACACACAGGCAGCGCCCCTAGTGCAATATGTCACTTGGGAAAGTGGTATAATGATTTGGGGCAGATTTACTTACCCGGTCCTGTCGCGATCCAGCGGCGCGTTCTCTGTGGAGGATTCGGGTCCAGCCGGGATTCACTAAGGTAGTGCGCCCGATGTCCACCAGGTGTCGCTGCTGCGCTGAAGTCCGTCGGAGTTCACTGGAGTTCACCCATTGCTGGGTGCCAGTAAGCGTGTGTCAAGCTAAACTTTTTTTTTTTCTTAATTACAGCGTTTTTTCCGAATCCGTCGGGTTTTCTGATGGCCAAACCCCCCCATTTCCGTTGCGTGCATGTCGGCGCCGATGGGCCACAATGCATGAATATGTAAATAATGCTACATATTTGGGCACTCTTCATCCTCTTCATCTATGAAGATGTTAAGGACATGCAAATATGCCAAATTGAGAATTTGAGGCATAAGTGAATCAGCTTCAATAACTCTAAAAGACGGGAATGTGCACATCCAACATTTCCTTTCCCATTATGATAAATGGGGGTCCCAGTAATCAGACAGCCTATGATCTGCCTTATATACCTTATCCCGACGATAGAGGAGTAATTGTTCTAGTTAGGTGAAATTCCCCTTAAACATTAATAAAATGTGCACATACCAAGTTATGTTTTACAACAATAATGATTCCAGGCATCACCTGACTAAACAGCTGAGATAGACGGGACATGTTTCCTGAACGACATCATGTTGTGATATATCAGTCACCACTGTGAAGTGTTTGTGTGTAGTATTCTTGTATGTACATTTATAATGCAGCAGAAGAAGAATGTGTGTCTGGGCACAATGCCGATAAAATAATCACAAGTAGCTTTGTGTAGTCTGCATGTGACCTGGGATACTTTGTTAGATTTATCTACCCCATGCCTCGCATTCACAAACAGAGCCCTATAAATATACAGCAGGTGGGCACTGGTGATAGTGGCAATACAGCGGTGGCTTTAAGGATGGACAGTGTTAGGAGCAGAGTTCTGCACAAGCTGCAGGTCATATCAGATATGGGCCACCAGCAGCAGCATCCAGGCCCAGAGAGTATTTTCCTGGCAGCGCTGGAAACTGGAAACCTCAACCTTGTCCAACTTCTGGGATCCAGACATGCAAACTGTGTGCTGAAAATCAGAGGGGAAGAAATGGGGTATCAGGTACAGACTCCTGCAAGGTTCGGCCTGACAGGTAGGGTAGCGTGTCGATAGTAATTGTTTTTTTTGTAGCTTAATGTTTGGTGTGTGATTATCGTTGCCTATGACAATGAGGGTTCTTATTCCTATGACTGACTGATGAAAAAACATTATTTTACAGTCCCTTACAATCTGCAAAGAAATTAGAATAGTCAAATCTGGGGAAGCTAAACAGTTCCTAGAAATTAGTATTCCCCCTTTCATCATCTTTTTTGTGGTTCTCTGCCTCAGGATTGTGGACACTGGAATATACCCAAGAGCTTACATCCCCCTTATGTATAACTGCCTCCCATGGTTATACAGAATGTGTCCGTTACCTACTGCACCGTCGTGCCGATCCCAATGCTGCACCTGGAGGGCGCTCTCCACTACATGAAGCTTGCATCGGAGGTCATGATACCTGTGTCCAACTATTGCTTGAACATGGAGCCAATCCCAACCACCGCAGTGATGATGGTCTCGCCCCTCTACACCTATGTGACACCAAAGACTCTTTAAGGTAGGAATGTTAAGCATTTTGTTTTCCAAAAAGGCAAATATTACAGTGGCTACAGAAATTATTCAGGCCCCTTTAATTTTTCACTCTTTGTTTCATTGCAGTCAATTGGTAAGATCAAAAAAGTTCTTTTTGCTCATTAATATACTGTTTGTCCAACATCTTGACAGCAAAAAACAGAAATGTATATATTTTTGCTAATTTAGAAAAACTGAAAAATAAGTATTCAGACACTTTGCTCAGTATTGAGCAGTAGCTCCATTTGAGATGAGTCTTCTTGGGAGTGATTCAACGAGTGTTTCAGACCAAGATTTGGGGATCCTCTACCATTCTTCCTTGCAGATCCTCTCCAATTCCCTCAGGATGGATGTTGAACGGTGTTCAACAGGTCTGAA
This sequence comes from Engystomops pustulosus, assembly GCA_019512145.1. Taxonomy (NCBI): domain Eukaryota; kingdom Metazoa; phylum Chordata; class Amphibia; order Anura; family Leptodactylidae; genus Engystomops; species Engystomops pustulosus. The sequence continues at coordinate 66,228,239 of CM033648.1, forward strand.
TACTTTCTGAACCCACTGTACTTATGTCTTCAGACTTATTTTGCATGATAGAAATGCAAAAAATAAAACATGCATATGTAGCACGCTGGATGAAAATATTCTTCTTATATAGATCAAGTCTAGATTTTGGTACATTAGAAGTGAAATTTCTACTGATGGTACCTTGATAATATGACACTAAAGTCTCACTATTTATGTTCTGTCCTAGATGTGCAGAGATTCTCCTACAGCATGGAGCCCTTTTGAATCAACCCACAGAGGCAACACAGGATACCCCACTCCACATGGCTGCACGGCTAGGTCTTTTTGGCCATGTAAGATTATACCTTCGCTGTGGAGCAAACATCAATGCTAAGAACATCGATGGTGAGACTCCTCTGATTTCAGCTTGTGGAGGGAAATGGGACAATGAAGATACCTGCCTGCAACTTTGCAGCCTTCTTCTAGAGAAAGGAGCAGACCCAGAAGCCCAAGACCACCAAGAAAGAAGACCATTACACCATGCCTGCAGAAAAGCTGAGCATAAGTTGGTGGAGTTGCTCCTTAAGCATGATGTAGATGTCAATGCTACTGACTATAATGGAGTTCTGCCACTGAGTTGTGTATTACAAAATGCTGAGCTTTACCGAGAAAAGAGACCTCACTGTACTGTACGTGCCCTACTTAACCATGGAGCTCGCAGTGTGTGTCCTGAGGCTTTTGGAAAGGTAAGGTAATCTATACACATATAGTGCACTGAGGATTGGACCTCCTCTTCAAGCCGTATTAGGGTTAGAGTCATGATACCTTAAAAGTGCAAAGGTGTGCAATGTTGGACTTAAACTAAGACCCCATAGCAAACCCGAGTTCTAAAGACTCATTGAACAACACAATGTCAGAACATGTTAACTTGTTGGTATGTCTGTAACATGAGTATGTCATGACTGATAGAGGATCCAAGTAATAGACACCACAGAAGATCTATACATACTATTGAGGTTATATAGATAAATGCAAAGTCAATCTGACAACTGAATAGGTCTTATGGACTCTCCTTCCAATGACATCTAAAAATTCTGGAAGCAACTTGTTTACTAATCCACATCGGGAAGAAACTTTATTAATGTATCTTAAGTGTAGAAAACCTTATCAGTTATAACACTGTACATCTTCTGAGTACAATTTGTGGAGGAAGGCTATGAGGAAATCTTCCTGCAACTTGTAGAGTAAACTTCAGATGATTTATTTTGAACGTTCCCTTTATAATAAGTACTTTGCTTTTAATCATAGGTAATAATACAGTGATATTTTAGATGACTATACTTTATGCTTTGCAGGTTCTGCATTGCTGTTCTGGGCTCCCTGAAGTTATTGCATTGCTTTACAACTCATACGTAAACCTTCTAGCCTGCAGCAGATGGAGGCATGACATCCCAGAGGATCAGTTTCAGGTTAGAATTATTTGGGGTAACTGTTGATCACCCACTCATCCTACTTGTAACAACATAGGCATAGTTACTCATATTTAAACTTTTCTACATTATTGAACATATTCCCAGAATCCCCAGTGGAACACCAATCTCTGTAAATCTCCACACATCTGCAGAGGTGGCCTTTAACGGTAAAGTCTCCATAAGAAGAGAACTGCGGAAAATATTTTTAGCCAAAAGAAGGGTGTCAGTTAGTTAATAGGGCTCTATGGGAACCTGCCACAAGCTGTGTTTGTGAAAAATGTGGTGACAGGTTCCCTCTAAATTCTGACATATTTTCTGCTATTACTATCTCTTGGAGTAGGGCATTTCATAGTTCCAGAGAGTCCTGTGGTCAAGAAAAATAATTTTACATCTTGCTCCAATTGGTCGGATAAGATAACTTCCTCCCAGCATGCCCTTGTCAATGAGGCCATTGAGATTTCCAAATATTCTCATATGTTTTTCTTCTTCTAGACTCATCGTTCCTTCTACGCAACACTCTTCAATGTATCTGGGGGCGTGCGATCCCTGCAACACTTGTGCAGATTTACTCTCCGCAAACATTTTGGTGCTCGCTGTCAGCAATTCATTCCTTTACTTCCAGTCCCCACAGTCATTAAAGACTATCTTCTTCTTGCCTCTGAACGGGGCAATTGTCTACTGTGAACTTCTATGTTGCTATAAAAGCCACCCACACCTGTAAACGTAACAATCCTGGGTAATTATTTCTTTAAATACTGCACAATATGGTCTTTATTTTTATTAATCATCTTTATTATCTTTTACAAGGGCTTGTGAATTGTATAACAGGAGTTAATGTGCCTCTTAAATATGATGAAAAGAAGTTATTGCATGAATAGAAATTGGAGTTAAAACTATTTACATAGTAAGACCAAGATAGTAAAACTTTTGTAATCTAGCATTCAGAAGTTAGAAACTGTAATCCAGCATATTTCCATATACATTTACTAGTGGTTTAAGACATTAGATAAAAATGTAAACAGGTGGTGACTTAAACTGCACCAATGAATGACAGTAGCTGATAGATCTGGGACAACATTTACACAAATATATATATATATATGTGTGTGTATTTCTCTGTATATATATATGTGTATTTCTCTGTACTTTCTTTAAAGTAATACAATGAGATTGATCCTATCTTAGGGATAATACAAAATGTACAAATAATGGTAGATTTAAAAGGCTATTCCCACGAAGTTAAGATTCTTAAATATACACATTCTCTAATTCACTGTTATTAAAGGAAACCTGCCATCACGGATCTACCTATTAAAGGTCGATCCGGTTGCTGGTTCATCCCATGTAAAGTAGGATAGCCCTTTTAGGGCTAATCCTTTAGACTCCTGTAACTTTTATAATCTTTTAGTATCCTAATATGCAAATTTCTGAAAGAGGCTAATGGGGCATGGAGTAGCAGGCGATGAAGCTACCTGGCTTGGCTACTCCACGTCCCAATATCCTCTTTCGATCCTCCATCCAAGACATCTTCTGCTCATAGCTGCGCACACTCGTCCTTGAAGCCGGAGTTTTGCGCATGCGCATTAGCACCGCCTTCAGTACTGAGAGAGTGCAGCCGCCATATATATATATATATATATATAGATAGATAGATAGAGAGAGAGATAGAGAGAGAGAGAGAGAGAGAGATAGATGATATATATATAAATGAATATATAGAGAGATGATATATATAAATGGATTTTGGAGAGTTTGGATATTACAGAAGTTTTTGAAATAATGGTCTTTAAATTAAAAAAAATCTTGTTTTTTTGTTAAGAAATACCAGGAATAAAAATGTACCAGAGATTTTTGTACACGGACAGAGTAACAGGACCTTCTTGATTAATTCATTAGTATATGCTGATGTATGTGATGGCAGGACTACAGGATAATAATAAATGATGATTTATTGAAAAATTGAATTCTTGTTCATGGGAAAATAAGACATCCCCTGAAAATAAGACCTAGGGGGACATTTATCATAGTTTTCTTTTGTCTGGTGATTATTTGCGCCTGTTTATGTTTTCTTTTTCCAGCCATATTTATCAAATGGTTTTTTTTTTGCAACTTTTCTTCAATTGTCGCATAAACGTCTCAAGCCACTGCAAAATGTCGCAGCAGTAGTCTCCAGAATGCAAGGGCAAAGAAAATTAGTCAGATGCGAGAAACAAATCAATCATTCTGCTCACCTACATAAAATGACAATGCTACAAACAGTCCTTGCTCAATACACAAACCTTGATAAAATGTCTAGGCCAGTGGTTCTTAACCGGGGTTCTATCGAACCCTAGGGGTTCGGTGAGTCGGTCTCAGGGGTTCGATGGAGCCTCCGTCATGGAGGTCATGACACACACATATTTTATTTAATATGGTGAATGTGAATATGAAACTGGTGGGTTCGGTTCCTCAAACAAAGTTAAAGGGAACCTACCACCACGAATCTACCTATAAAGGTAGATCGGGTGGTAGGTGGATCTATAGAACGTGAGGATAGCCCTTTTAAGGGCTAATAATCACATCCCCGCACTTTTTTGATTACTTTTATTATCAGAATATGTACATTTTCTAAAGCAGCTACTGGGGCGTGGAGTAGCTGGAGCTGTGCGCCCTCGTCCAACAAACCTGCTGTCTTTTTATCAAAAAAGTGCAGGGACTGGAGGATTAGCCCTTAAAAGGGCTATCCTCACATCCTATAGATCCACCTACCACCTGATCTATCATTATAGGTAGATTTGTGGTGGAAGGTTCCCTTTAAGAGCCACTGGTCTAGGCCAAGCAAATTCATATAAGAATAAATGTTATCATACAAGAGATTCAGCCAGCAGCAGCACTGCCAAATGTTCCTGAATATGCAGCGTCAGGCATAGAATCATCGTAGAAGATCCTTTAGGAAACCCAAAAATAGGCTTTTAGTAATCTATTAGTAATCTTTTTTAATAACCTTTTAATTACTACCTAAAAATTGCCCTGGAAGTGATTCTCGACATTGTTTGCCATGAAAGACACCTGGAGTGTTTTTGCAACTTTTTGTTTGCGACATTTTCATGGCAAACATCTGGAAACTGATGACAAATAACTGACAGCACTGAAAAAAAGCAACATGGTGAACAGCAGCCAAAAGTTAAAAAAAAAAAAGGAAAAAAACAAAAAAAATTCTTATTTTACAGTCTTATTTTTGGTGAAACGGGGTAAAAGAGTCATATTGTCATAGTGAATATATAAAAAAAAAATTATATATATAGTGAATATCAAAATATATGTAGATTCATCCCCCATCAACTTATATTGACCTCTTGATTATTAGCAATATAATTTGCTCCCCCCATAATAAACCAAGACACCCCTCCTGCAGATATATTCTGAATGTGAAGCAGATGTTTGTATGGATAATATGCCTTGTGCCATTATATCAATTTGAAATTTGCCCCCAGATTTCTTTTTTATGTCCCTCTTGACATGGAAGCAATCAGTACAGGGACTTTAGAACCCATACATTATGAAAACTCATGTAAATTGCCACTTGAAGGTAGCAATCTCGTTACATGGCACCTCCATCCATATACAGTAAGTAGTGGGGTCCCGTCGAGCTTTCATTTAAACACTGCGGATAAACTATATGTTCTACAGAGAAAATCAGCACAGCTCCGCCACATGAGGTTTACTAGAAAAGTGCTTTTAAACACCAGTCCCCAAGTACCCCCAATAGGCCATGACGTGAGGATATGCCATAGAGACAACACCTGTGGTCCTTCTTGATGCACTGATAACAATGATAGCACCTGCTTAATTCTAAGTAACGTGACCCATTGTGAGGAATGGAGATGATCAACGCTGTACTAGAATATAAGAACCCGATAGGTCAGTGGTGGCGAACCTATGGCACGGGTGCCAGAGGTGGCACTCAGAGCCTTTTCTGTGGGCACTCAGGCCATTGTCCCAGGACAGAGTTCACAAAACAGACTAAATCCACTGAATCTTCCTGCAGTCCCAGGAAACTTAAGAGATGCTGCTCTCAGCGCTATTTTAAAGCGACATTTCATTGACTGTTTGGAACTGCAGGAAAAATGAGAAGGTATTAACAGAAGTGCATTATCTTTGGAGGTCATCCTGCTGGCCCCACGATTCTTCCTCTACAGGGAAAGCCTGGAGAGAAACTACAATTATAATCTGAATTTGCTCTCCATCTTTCAACTATATTGGTGGTATACAATTGAAAAATGTGGAAGAACAGATAGCAATAAGTTACTACTTAAAATTCTATGTTGGCGCTTCACGATGAATAAGTGGATTTTGGTTGAATTTTGGGCACTCTGTCCCTAAAAGGTTCGCCATCACTGCGATAGGTGTTCAGAAAACTGTTGGAGGCATATTTTCCTGATTGTTATGGACAGTTTTTTCCCAAATTGTCCAGCAGGTGGCAGCGCATGCATAGTGGAAACTCCATAGAGAACTGTTTAGGCTCTAATCACACACAGGAATTGTACTAATTAAAATATTGATTAAGCAGAGCCTGGAGCGCCTCACCTCCTGCTATATATAGCAATATCACCGGCTACACACAGGATGAATTGTTTTACATACAAGTATAAACTCTGTCACAAGCTGTAACCATTTCATGTCCGTAAAAGCTCAATAAATTGAAGTTTAAGACACAAATGTGCAGGTTATAGTCTTATCAATTTAACTACCTAATTCACTATGTACAAGAAAAGATAATGGGGCACATTAACTAAGGGCTTTGCGCCAGTTTTCAGGTGGACTTTGCACGTTCTAGTGTAAATTGCTTCCACAGGTATTTAAAGGAAACCTACCACTTAGAATGGTCGGTGTAAGCTGTAAGTACCGAGCACCAGCTCAGGGTGAGCTGGTGCCGGTACTAACTTTCGTTAGTGTTATAAACCGCGGTATCGCGGTTTTATTACTTTTTAAACTTTAGAGCAGAAGTGGCTTCGGCTCTGCGTGCGCGCGCCTACATAGGAAATAGCGGAGATGTTGCGCGCGCGCAGCGCTGAAGCCCCTTCTGCTCTAAAGTTTAAAAATTGTTAAAACCGCGATACCGCGGTTTATAACACTAAAGAAAGTAAGTACCGGCACCAGCTCACCCTGAGCTGGTGCTCGGTACTTACAGCTTACACCGACCATTCTAAGTGGTAGGTTTCCTTTAAGAAGTGTCTGCACCACTAATGCATTGCACGCAACCCTTTTGTGGAGCGGCTGCACTAGGCATCATGCGACACAAATTAGGGGGTGTTCTGGCGCTTAGTCGGTCCATGCACCAGATTTAACATGCAAGCCAGACAGAAGTATGGCGCACGACTCATGTTAAAGATAGACCAGAAAAAAAGTGGTGCTCTCTGTTCGGGGAGCGCCAGATTCATGAAGAAAGGGCGCCAGAAATCATGAATCTGGCGCACCCTGTATCATAAAGAGGCAGGCCACACTTAGTGCAGTTTGCACCATTCTTAGTAAATGTTCCCCTATATGTTGCTCCTGTAGGCTTTCCCATGCTTCAGAAACACATGTAGCGTTATCATTACTGGTAAGGGACAATTCACACCTGAGTTTGGGATTCCACTTTCAACTTCCTTCACAATAATATTAGAAGACTGAAGGCTGAGTTAACTTCATTTATTTGCGTTAATGCATGCGTTTTCGACAGTCGAGAAGAGGAGACTGGCCTAATTATATTGCTGTCAACATTGCGTTTACAAAATGCATGCATTAATGCAATGTTAACACGTGCATTTTGTAAATGCAATGTTGACAGCAATATAATTAGGCCAATCTCCAAACGCATGAATTATTGCAAATGTTGGCTTTGGAATCCCAACATTTTTTTTAGCACAATTTTTGGTGCAAAATAAGACCATTGGTCATGCGCCAATTCATTGAGCACTTGCAACACAATGTAACATCTCAGTATAACTTACCACACAATTTGTGAGCCAAAAACAAGGACCCTGCTACATTTTCTGACTCATGGGCTATTTTCTGTCTGGTCACAACCGCTAGTTACCGAGGACAAGCCCCTCTTTTTGGAAAACAACCTAAGGCCCCTTCCACACTTGCGTTGCAGATCACGTCAGAGTCTGATCAGGGTGCGATCAGGGTTTGATCAGTGAAAAACGCACATTTTGCATCAGAGTGCAATCAGTTTTCAGTCAGAGTTTGTTCAGTGCCTCAGTTTTTCACGCACGTTTTTGATGCAATTTCAATGCAATTTCAATACGTTTTTCATGCGCAGAAAATGCGCGTGAAATGGACTCAGGACTGAGCTCTATCATTTCTATGGCAATTGATGCGTGAAAAACGCATTGCACTTGCATGTGTCTCAGAGTGCAATGCGTTTTTGATGCATCTCCATAGACTTGTATGGTGCGTTTTTCACGCGCTTGACTTGCAAAAGTAGAGCATGTCGAGATTTAAACGCGCGTTAAAAAAAACGTGCGTGTGTGCGTGAAAAATAATGCAAGTCTGAAAAGACCCATTGATTACAATGGGTCAGAGTGTAATTGCAAGTTCTGCGCGTCAAAAGCACGCGCAGAAAACGTGAAACGTGAAAAACGCAAGCGTGAAAGGGGCCTAAGGGTGATGCCACACATGGCGTTTAGGCCGTTTTTGGGCTTTTTTTAGTTTTCAAAAACGCATGCAGTTTTTATGCATGCAGTTTTTCCGATCTGAAAATGCACTACTAAAAACGGCCCCAAAACGGCCTAAAAACGCCATGTGTGCCACCAACCTAAGGGTGATGCCACACATGGCGTTTTGAACCCGTTTTTGGTCCGTTTTTAAGCAGTCCGTCCAAAACGCATGCGTTAAAAAATACATGCATTTTGAAAACGCATTCGTTTTTGATTGTTTTACCAATTATCTTAATTAAAACTGGTCAAAAAATGCATGCGTTTTTGGATGGACTGCTTAAAAACGGACCAAAAACAGGTTCAAGACGCCATGTGTGGCATCACCATAAGGGTGCAGTCAAACGTACCACTAGCGCTAGGATATGGGGGCGGGATGATCATGCAATTGGTAACCAGAACCCGAGTCTTGCATTAAAACCAGACTCCCCCCGCATTTGTAGACGCACCGCTAGCAGTACATGTGACCGCGCCCTAAAATATTTAATAAATGGAATTTAAGGTGCAAATGACTCCAGTTTTTTTTAGACAAATTGATACATCTCACACATTTTGTTAACATTGAATTTTGTAAACACAAATGTTAACAGTAATGTAATTACTAATAAAATCTAATCTCCTCTCCTCAGCTGTTGTATTGCATTTCAAAACGCAATGAATACGCTACATGTGAACACCTCCCTAAAGGACATCTACCACCCTGATGAAAGAATGTATGCAAATGAGCTTGAGGGGCTCTAGGTTCCATTAACACCTATGGAGCCTGGAGCCCATCAAGCTCATTTGCATACCATTCTGGTGGTAGATACTCTTTAAAGGGAACCTGTCACCAGAGGGCTCTTTTTCACTGATGACAGGTTCCAATTGAGAATAAACAGTACTATTCTGTGCACTACTTAGTTTTAGTATCATGCACTTTTAAACTTTACCTGGCTCCCTGCCAGCTCGCGGTCACAAGTTCCGGGGGCTGCACTTTTAAAATGGTAACGGGTAGAGATGAGCGAGTATATTCGTCCAAGTATACTGCTTGGTCGAGTATTAGCATACTCGGACCGACTCGTTGCTCGGACGAGTATCTTGCCGGCTTGAGATCGAGCATTAAATTAATAAAAGACAGTGAAGAACAGTGTTTACAGTGAAGAATAACACATTACAGATGTTTACAGATGTTTTCCTTGTAATAACACATTGAAATGACACTATTCTTCACTTTGCACTTCCGAACTTATCAGAAGACACGCGCGAACACCTGCAATGTGAAGAATAGAATAAAAACAGTCAACACAGGAGCATTTAAGTGCAGAACACATTGAAAGAACACTATTCTTCACATTCCAGATGTTCGCGCACATCTCCTAACTTAGGGGAAGACACGCGCGAACACCTGCAAAGTGAAGAATAGTGTTATTTCAATGTGTTCTTACAAGGAAAACATCTGTAAACATCTGGAATGTGTTATTCTGCACTGCTCTTTTAATGTTTTCTTTCAGTGAAAAAATGCTCGGGTCTCCCATTGACTTTAATTGGGTTCGTTATTCGAGACGAGCACCCGAGCATCGGGAAAAGTTTGTATCGAATAACGAGTACCCGAGCATTTTAGTGCTCGCTCATCTCTAGTAACGGGCCCTCGTTTGAATCCATGAAAGGCTTCTGCCCCCCGCTCATTATTATTCAGCCCAAATCCCCTCCCAAATCTTTCCTCTACTCACCCTCCCATTAATGGCGTAGGTTTTGTAATGCCGACATGAGCAGTGAGCAGTTTCCATATGCAGGTACATTTACAAGCACTTTCATGTTAGAGGCTTTGTAAATGGGATCAGCTTTTGATTGCTGTCAACTGCATCATATCTGTAACAGTTTTCAGGGAAACACATGCGTTCCGCTTATCCATCACATGCGTTATGAACGGACGCCTAGCGGAACGTGTGACCGCGGCCTTAGTGTTTAAAATCCCATCCTGATTAAAATGTAAGAACAAAAAGCTAATAAAATGAAGCAAAATGGAAAGAAATGAAACATCATTAATATTCTTCTTGGTGACAAAAAAACACAACAGTTTTTTTTTCATTATTGACTGTTTTACAATTGATAGAAAATACTGATACTAATAGCAACTACAGTTCATCCAGTAAAAAGCAAGCGGTACAATGTGTGCTGTTCTCAAGGTATTCGCAGGATAATCTGTGAAAGCAGCTTTCTCTGTGTCCATATAGTGGCCATGTGTGAGCACTGCAGCTAAAGCTTTAAAGGGCACCTACCACCCCGATTCTACCTATAAAGGTAGATCGGGTGGTAGGTGGATGAATGGGACGTGAGGATAGCGCTTTTTTCGGCTAATCCTCACGTCCCTGCTATCTTTTAGAAAAGTTTAATGCTGGCATATGTACATTTTTTTATGCGGCTACTGGGGCGTGGAGTGATGGACATGAGGCTACAAGTCTCGGCTTGTCCTCATAGCTGCGCGCCCTCGTCCGAGTCCCCCGGCATCTGCGGCCTTTTGCTCATGCGCAGTAGCTCCGGCCCCGGAGCCGCGAAGATTAAGTGGTAGGCGGAGTAACGTGGCTACTGGGGCTTTTAGCCGCATAAAAAAATGTATATATGCCGGCATTAAACTTTTCTAAAAGATAGCCCGGACATGAGGATTAGCCCAAAAAAGGGCTAATCCTCACGTCCCATTCATCCACCTACCAACCGATCTACCTTTATAGGTAGAATCGGGGTGGTAGGTGCCCTTTAATGGAAGTGAATGGGAGATGCAGCTGCCATTACAGCTCATGGCCACTACATGGACATGGAGCCACCTGCTTCCAACACAACGGGGCACATTTACTTACCTGGCCCTGTTGTGATCCTCGAGGTGCGTTGTCGTTAAGGGGTTTTTTTTTAACCCCTTAACGCCGAAGCCACTTTTCACCTTCCTGACACGGCCCATTCTTTCAAATCTGTCACGATAAGTGGTTATAACTTCGGAACGCTTTAACATATCCAAGTGATTTTAAAATTGTTTTCTCGTGACACATTGGGGGTCATTTACTAAGGGCCCGATTCACGTTTTCTCGACGTGTTACCCGAATATTTCCGATTTGCGCCGATTTTCCCTGTATTGCCCCGGGATTTTGGTGCACGCGATCGGATTGTGGCGCATCGGCGCCGGCATGCACGCGACAGAAATCGGTGGGCGTGGCCGAGCGAAAACCCGACGGATTCGGTGTATTCAAGTGCGTTCAGATGCTTTTCAGCGCAGCAGCGCCACCTGGTGGACGGCGGAGGAACTACCTCAATGAATCCCGGCCGGACCCGAATCCACCGCAGAGACCGGGTAAGTAAATCTGCCCCATTGTACTTCATGTTAGTTGAAAAATGTTGGTGGTATGTTTTGCATTTATTTATGAGAAAATGGTGAAAATTTGGAAAAATTCTTGATTTTCGAACTTCAAAATGTTCTACTTTTTCCATACATAGTCATAACCACAAAAAGCTTTATAACTAACATTCACCGAATGTCTACTTTATGTGCACATGTTTTTTTATGCATACTCTTATTTTTATAGGATGTTATGGGGCTTTGAACTTTGGTTGGATTTTTCAAATTTTCATAAAAAACGCAAAATCCTGCTACTGAGGGACCTGCTCAGGTTTCAAATCACTTTGAGAGACCTAAATAAAAGTAAAACCCCATAAATTACCCCGTTATAGAAACTATACCCCTAAACGTACGTGAAACAACTTTTATGAAGTTTGTTAACCCTTTAATTGTTTTACAGGGGTTAAAACAAAATCGGATGCAATTTTGAAAGTAAAATTTTTTTGGGTAAATTAATATGTTTTTCAAAAAATGTACAAATTGTCAGTGGATAAAGAACCAAAACGCTCCACAAAATTTGATACCCAATCTCTTTCGTGTATAACAATAACCTCCATATGTGTTGGTACCTGCTGTATGGGCACACGCCATGCATCGAAGAAGCTGCGCCATTCAGACAGATTATGGATTGTCACTTTTTATTGGCTATACAATCTTTATTTTTTTTGGCATTTGGACTATATGGCTTATTTTTTGTGACATGAGATGCACTTTACAAATACTTCATTTTAGTGGGTTCTTAGCTCATTGATGAGATTTTATTAACTCTGAATGTATGGGAAAAATTGTCAATTTGGTTTACTTTCTTTTCGTATTTTTTGGGGGTCGTACACCGTACACTAAAAATACTATATTATCTTTTTATTACTATTATATAGTGCTGCCACACGTCGCGTTCTTGGACCCTTTTAAACGCATGCATTTCAAACGGTCCAAGAACGCGACGTGAGGCAGCACCCCAAAGCCTATAGCAAACTCCAATATTCTTTTTACTTTTGAATTTAGAATCCTAACATGATTTGTTTTCAGAAAAAATAACAAGGTAGCGACGTTTCTACTGTATGTTCTTACTGTAGATGTATAATGCCAGAAGTAACCTGTTATTGGCATCAAACCACATGTGAGGGGGCGTTATGTAACACTGAAGAGTGCAATCACATGCATATGGCGGCCGTGTCACCCGATATCTTCTAACCACCCTAGCAACAGACCCTGCTCCCCACCCATTGACCCCCACCACATGCCGCCATAGAACCGTTAGTATACAAAGAATGGCGGATGGATCATCCATGCTTCATGCTCTGGTTGACGCCAAATTCTGACCCTAACCATCCGAGATATGCGCAGCAGCGAAATCTCGAGACTCAATCAGACCAGGCAACGTTTTTTCCAAACTTCTACTGTCCATTTCGATGAGCTTTGTGCAAATGTAGCCTCAGTTTCCTATATTTAGCAGAAAGGAGTGGACGCGATACACCCGTGGTAGTCTTCTGCTGCTTGAGCCCATACTGCCTCAAAGTTCGACGTACTGTGGTTCAGATATGCTCTTCTGCCTACCTTGGTTGTAAACGGGTGGCATTTGATTTGTCACTGTTGCCTTCTATCCGCGCTCTAACCAGTCTGCCACACATCTCCTCTGACCTCTGGCATCAACCAGGCAATTCCGACCACGAGACTGCCGCTCACTGGATGGTTTTTTCTTTTTCGGACCATTCTCTGTAAACCCTAGGATGAGATGGTGTGTGCGCGTGAAATCGCCAGTAGATCAGCAGTTTTGAAATACTCAGGACCAGCCCTTCTGGCACCAACAACCATAGCCACGTTCAAAGGCACTCAATCACCTTTCTATTCCCCATACTGATGCTCGGTTTGACATAGCAGGAGATTGTCTGAGCAACATGTCTAATGCCTAAATGCACTGAGTTGCCGCCATGGTGATTGGCTGATTCTAGAAATTAAGTGTTAACGAGCAGTTGGACAGTTGTACCTAATAAATTTGGCCGGTGTGCGGTGTATATATAACAGCGGGCAAAGTATGACATTAATCAGGGGGTGACTGCCTGTATAATTCATTAATGGGATACCACTATACATCGTAATTAGAGGCTCTGTACATATGTACATATAGGATTCCTGTTATTATGATTCATAATATGGATGCGGAATGATGTCCTGGTGCTGTGTTTCGGTTTTGAAGCTTGGTCCTAGTTCTGTACATATGTATTGAACTCATACTGGTGCTTTATATTAGGCACTAAGCTTATTCTGGTGCAGTTTGTTTATTATGCTATTATAATAATTCATAACAGGCCATGATTTTAAAATAGACTACTAATTTAGTTATATATTAAAAGGGGGGACACTGCTATATGTAAGGGGCGGAATCAACGTCTAAGTCACTTAAGGGATAGGTTGTATACACTAGAACCCTACCATAAATGTGTGTATCTAATATTTTACATGTGGGGGGGCCGTTTATAAGTCACAAGTTTTGTATAAATTTTTACAATTTTATATAGTTTTCATTCCTTAAAAACGCATGCGTTTTTGAAAAAATCAAAGCATACTCATTTTTTGAAAACCGCATAGCGTTATTTGTCCAATTTCCAAATTATCTCTTCAATTAAAATATGCGGGAAAAAAACAGAATAAAAAACATTCAAATAACTCATGCGTTTAATCGGGCTGAGGGGAAACACCATGAATAAAAACAGCGTTACAAAAAGCCCACGTGCTGAACCACCACAGAAGATGCTTGTGGGATTTCCACAGCTAGACTACAAAGTAACTTCCTTTACGTAGTGAGATATTGAGCCAAAAAATGACAGATATAGTGCTTAGGCCAAATTATTATCCACCACGAGTCCAACCGTAACTTGACATTGTAAAAGTAATTAGTAATTCAATATGAACATCGGGATCTCTATTAAGAACGCCATCATGCCACACAACTCATAATGGGGCCGCAGAACCTATGTTGCACAATTTTGGCAGATCCATCAGCGCCCTAGACAGGATTTTTCGACCTAACCCATGGCGTCCCGGCCTCATGCTTACGTGCAAGCAGACAGACGGCGAGCACTCGCCGTGTAGCGCAACGTCCGAATTTCAGCTCCTAGATTCGAGGTCGGTGTTGAGTCCCCCCCATGCGTCATCAGACAGTGGGAACACGGACGAGAGGGTGTGGACAGAGAGCTTTACTTGGTCAGTATATGTGTTAGAGTCAATATTAAGGCGAATATATATGTAGTAGTTTGTTAAGTAGCTTGCGAATGCCGTTTCCCTTTTGCATGAATGGTCATTTATCTCACACGTATATGACACATCGATATAGATGGGCAAGTTTTTTTATTTTTCCCTCTGTAAAATCATGTGACAGCGTTGATGCTTCCTAATTACCAGTACAGTACTATACACCTAGCCTTGATCTTTGCAACATTCAGCTATAGGCCACGAGAAGTCAGTGTATTGATAGGCTGATGATCTTTATTGATCCGATCATTGTGATTTATCCAGTCCTGGCGTACAATCTGTGTACTGTAATTATCTGAAATTAAATAGCTGTTATATTCCGCACAGACGCCTGGACTTGATTAAATCATAAAAAAAAAAAATCTGATTTAGATAATTGATTGAAACTTCCCGCTCTGCTCCAGCACTTCAGTTGTGTAGTAGACGCAGTAAGTGGCGCAATCACAGAATTACGTGTAGCCACATTTACATATCTTTTTAGATAGATTTTTTCTAGAAAATGTACATATATGTATATTCACATATTCATACACAATATTTATCAATTTCTTTTTGTGTTATGTATATAAATATATATGCACATATATGTATATATTTTAGTAACACTTTTTTATATGTATATATTTTAGTAACACTTTTTTATATGTATATATATATTAGCAACACTTTTAACAAAATGTATCTTCACTGATGAAGTTTTAGAGTTAGAACAACATTTAGAAAGAATAATTGTTCTTTTCTTGTTTTTTTCCTCCAATGCAATCTGCCTTTTGTGATTGTCTTGAAACAATTACTGTGTATCAGCGAGCGGTGAGGGGGGGGGGGGGGCAGACCCATTAACCGGTAATACAGAACCACATAAAAATGTGATTAGAGCTTCTAAAAGGAGCACAGTGGGTTCCTGGTTAACACAATGAGATTCCTGGCAAGTGAGGCATGGACTCTCCTCAATGACATCCACTATCTTGCACATTTACTTCCAATTAAATTACTGAGGCAGCACAGGCAGCAATGAAAACACGTCCAGTACGTTACTGGGGAGGAGAGCCCCCCCTCCCCCGTCTATAATGAATCTCCCTGAAATGTCTCAAACTCACACTTTGTACCCAGAATAGAGAGACCCTCGCTTGGGGAAATGATGTGTGGTTTGTTTTATCAGAACATTAAAGCTGACAACCCCCAGCTCCTTCTAGTTATAAGAATAGATACAAGACCCCTCAAATTCTCATTATAGATCCTGGACCCCTCATTCGTCTATAGACCGTCATTAGATCCCGGACTCTTAATCCCACCATAGGACATGATTGGAGATCCTTCATTATAGGAATACATTTTACACCTCTCATGCTGATACAATATAAGTAGGCTTGAGCACCCCATTAGCTCAACACAAAACATACGCCTCACCCTCAAAACGCATAAGACATATCTAAAATCCCTCCATCCCCTCATTAAGAGAGCATTGAATGCCCTGCATGTTTTTAAATACCACTTTGTGTCTAGACTCAGGGCGTTGTGTTGGAGTGTTGTTGGATTGGAAAGGATTTTGGATGGGAATGTGTTTTCCTTTAGGTAGATGTTAAGCCAATATTTACACGTTTTGGAAATAGACAATATTTTGGAAATATACATATATTTGACAATATATGTTCAGATGCATAAACTTGTAGACGAGTCAATAATGTAGCAAAGATCTTTAGTCTATGGCGGTCTAAGTCATTGGACAAATATTCTAATACTGAACATGGTCTTAGGGGTCTTCTTTCTATTGACACCTACCTTAACACAATGAGATAACATGGAAAAACAAGTAACGAGTGCTGTACACTCCGGAGCACACCCCACCCCACCTCACATTAATCTTTGACACCCACTGGTTTAAATGAATCCGGTCCTCATCAAAAGAGCAGCACAGCTGAGCGGGGAGGGGGGAGGTCTGGGGTGATCAGAGGGAGGTGATATTAGGCTAGATGCGCCTCAGATATTGATGTTTGAAATGATAGATCATGTGAGAGTGGCAGATATACTATTTGTCTAATAGCCCTGCAATTAAATCTCGTGTAAATGACCCATGCCTCATTTCATCCTAATCTATGGAATTTTGATTGAATTCGTCAGCTCTAATTGAAAAATACTGCACTTTAATGTCTGAATTGCAGGACGGGCACTGCTGACTGTAATAAGACTCTGTCCCTGTGACCTGACTGAGCTGCGAATCTGAGGACATTCTGTAGCCGCTTGGCCCCATTAGTCGGTCTAAAGTCTCCCTTTAAATGATATGTCAGGTTCCCTATGGAGAGAGAGAGAGAATGAACTTGTGCTTGGGTACAAATGATACAACATTCAGGAATTCTACCCACAGCGGAGATACCTATGCAGAATGCCTTCATATATTCCTTATCTATTATTAGTGGTGTTAATGAAATTTATGTAGTGTCTTTATCTTATATAACAATGTAAAACAAAAGAAACACACATAGAAAATGATGAGATAATAAACTTCTATCATACACCTACATGGTGCAAGCTAAAAGGTTACATATGTAATCTGCAGGCGCCTTATAAATAAAGAACTATTATTATTATTATTATTATTATTACATATGTTGCAATACACACAAAGCAAAAGTAACAATGTAACTAATAAATAACAAAACTGCAATGATAAAAGTATACACAGTGGAAAACTACTATTGTACTGTAACAAAAGACCATGGATAGCGCTGGAAGTGACAAAGACAGACACAATGGTCTTTAGCTACATGCTCCGAGATATACAGTGACTTACTGTCACTGACACCCACTGTCATACATATAGTTGTCCCCATGCAGGCGAATACTGACAGTCTGTCATAGCAGGGATCTACATGTGACACATTCAGACTGGCAGATACAGAAAAGAACACATTGACACAAGCAGACACTGTCATGTAGATAAACCGAGA
The DNA here is from genome assembly GCA_019512145.1 of Engystomops pustulosus. NCBI lineage: Eukaryota > Metazoa > Chordata > Amphibia > Anura > Leptodactylidae > Engystomops > Engystomops pustulosus. The sequence goes on from CM033648.1 coordinate 66,245,913, forward strand.
CGCTGCATAACACTTACATACTCAGTGGCTCATTGTTACTCAGTGACAAACTGTCAGACATGGGATGGCGAAGTATTTTATGGCAATGGCAAGTGACTGTGTAAAACAAGCATAAATACATTGACATATTGTGATGCAGATGTGTAGGCAATCATACAGAGTGACACAAGATACAGGCGATTAGAGGCACTAGCTGCTGGGCTTCAGCTATAAAAACATCCAAAACCACATTTACTGGCGATAAATATTCTGACGTTATGGTATTATAGACCTGGCTGGCAGGGATTTGTGACTATATTATTGTACTGATGTAAACGTGCGCAATACTTCTGTAAAAGCTGAACCACTTATCCTGCAATGAGTGGAACAATATCCAGGAATTCAGATTGCTACAAAGTATAACACAACATTCCGGGAAATGTAATGGTTCCTATTATATATAGGGCAAAAGTAATGCCCAAAAGTTAAAATGCCATGTACGGTAATCTATTACAGACATAACAATGTATTCAATCTAGTTTGGTTATCCGGTATTCACCCTGAAGATCTGTGTAGCCATAGCTTTGTGTGTGTTGTTAGTAGCAGCAGGACTGTGAAAAATGCATTTATATCTGAACTTGGTGCACTCTAGGGAAAGATTTTACAGCATAGCGTCTCGACTCTGAGCAAGAGAAGTAGCAGACTTCTGGTTAGGTGTTACCAAAGAGTAAAGGAGTCGGGGAGCAGATTGAAAGTAAAGAACACAGAACAAATAAAGAAAATGGGGCACATTTACTTACCCATCCTGACGTGTTCCCCGAAAGTGCATTGGCTGACTGGAATGCACTCTGCCGCGATTCACTAAGATCGTGCGCCCGATATCGTGCATGTGCCGCTTCCCTGCTAAGGTCCACCGGAGTTCACCTTCTTCTCCCCAGTGTATGTAAGTGCTTGATCTTGCAACACAATTTGAACGTTAAATCCTGTACTCAGTCCGAATCATGGCACGCCTCCCCCCACACACACACACACACACACACAGCCGCGCCACAATCCAATCACGTGCGACACTATCCACAGTTAAATACCTGTCACAGTGGCGCAAATCCCAAAAACATCAGAACATAAGACGAAAGTTGCCGCCATCTTGGTTTCAATCTGGTTTTTAGACTTTGCCCTGATGTCTTATATCTGTATTTTCTGTTCTGTGTACTGTGTATCCAGGAAACGACTGCCACCCAGGTTTCACCTGTGGTTTTGTACAAGGCTGGCAAATAGGCAGGAACAGAGGTTTATAAGAAGATCAGGGCTCACACTTCTTCCCGTTTAAACATATGATTACATAGATCTCTGAGGTAACTACCTAAGACTGTCTGCAATTTTGTAAGGTCAAAATTACTGGTAGACTTTCGTAAAACTGCTCTTCAAACCAACGGTCTCAATGGAGAGTAGATGCCTTCTTAAATTCATGGCTACTAAGTTTCTCAACTCTTCCCTTTGTGATGCTAGCATTGTGCTTGGCAATAAAGACCAATTAGATATCTCCTCTGCTTCAGCTATCCCTCCTCTCTCACAACATCAAGTCTCATAAACACACTGCTCTTCTACCTACAGACGACTGTATTCTCTTAGTTTTTGGGGAGACAGGGACAATGTGGTCTATTTACACACTGTCTTTATGCAGGAAATGGAGGCCTATAGGCTGCAGTTGGGTCCTATCACCTCATCTGCAGAAAATACACTATGGGGCTTTTTTATTAAAGGCGGATCGCATTTCCATCGGACTGTTTGCGGTTTTCAGGATTTGCGCCGCTGGGATTTGTGTCGCACGTGATCGGATTTTGGCGCAGCTTTCATGCGACAGAAATCAGGGGGCGGGCCGTCGGACCATCGGACTGACTCAGACTGAGTGTGGGATTTAATATTGAAATTGTGTCGTATCCAATGCATTTACATATACCAGGAAGAAGATGGTGAACTCCAGCAGAGCAGAGCGGAGAAGCGACAGATGCAGGATATAGGGCGCACGATCTTTGTGAATCATGGCACAGTGTATTGGAGTCAGACAATGCACTTTCAGGGATCTCCAGCTGCCAGGTAAGTAAATGTGTCTGGTAAGTATGTCTGGGTGCCCTTAAAGGACATCTACCGCCAGATTTAGTGTGGTAGGCTGTCCCGACTCATGTACTCGTTACCTGAGGGGTACTGGGCAGCTCTTTTCTTATTCATTTTAAGCATCTTTTAGATGAGAAAATAACTTTATAAAAATATATTAGTCAGCCAGAGGCACTCCTACAGTCTGGCTCCAACCGCTCATCAATTATTCACACCCCCATATTTAGTATTCACTGCTCTTCCCTCCTGCTAGCGGTGACCCGGCTACCTGCAAGTCCAGCGCATGCGCATCAACATTGTGCTTGCACAGCGGGATTTCCTTGCGCGGCAAGTTATTTTCTCATGTAAAAGAAGCTTGAAATGAATAAGAAAAATGGTGCCCAGTACCCCCTAAGCAGTGATGGCTAACCTATTGCACTGGTGCCAGAGGTGGCACTCAGAGCCCTTTCTGTGGGCACTCAGGCCATCACCAGAGATGATTCCAGGTATCTTCCTGCAGTCCCAGACAGCCCTGGACTTGCTGTGCACAGAGGTATTTTAAAGTGATAGCTGTACCTGGGAATATTTTCTGCTTTATTGGTGTCCTCAGGGGCTGGTATCAATGAAAACTGTGACAGAGAAGGGAGTATAAATTACAAATTAAATTTCTGTGTTGACACTTTGCAATAAATAAGCGGGTCTTTGTTGTAGTTTGGGCACTCGGCCTCTAAAAGGTTTGCCATCACTGCCCTAAGGTAACGACCATGTGAGTGGGGACAGTCTGCCACACTAAATCTGGCGGTAGATGTCCTTTAAGGTTCAAAGATATTGGACTCCCTGTGCAAATTGATATCTTAATGAGGCAAAATAGTGCAAATCTTTTATCATTGGCCTACATTTATCAAAGCCCCTGCACCAGTTTTTTGTCTGACTTTGCACAGTTTTTTTAGTGCAAAGTGCTTGCACATGTATTTATAAAGTGCACTATACCCTACATGACACAAAATCCTGCACTGAAAGGGGCGTTCCGGTGCACAGTTGAACCGTGTGGCACATTTATTATGTTAAAGGTGCACCCAAAAAAAATTCATGAAATTTGCACAGTTTTTCATAGATGTGGGCCTATGCAGTCTGTACTATGTGCAGTTCGCCCGTGTATATTGATGAGGGCACCAGATTCAGGATTTCTGGGGAATGTTCTGCATGAATCTGGAGCCCACTGCATTGCTGCAAATTTTTTGGTGCACCTTTAACATGGGGCATGCAACACATTTCTGTCGAACTTTGCATGTTAAATCTGGCGCATGGCCTGACTGTGCCCCGGAGCGCCCACTTCAGTGCAGAAATTTGTGTCACACAAAGAACAGCGCAGAAGCCGCACAAAGCGGTTGTATGCACCACAAATTTGTCTCCGATACTCCTCAAATACATGTGCAAGCAGTTTGCACTAGAAATAATGTGCAAAGTCTGACAAAATCTGGCGCAGGTGTTTTAGTAGATGTGTTGTGTTTTACATCCGGCCAAATTCAATAGTGTTAGCTATTACATCCATCTACATTAAGAAACCGCTGGTAAAACAAAAAACATTATTGCCTTTTCCTTTTATATGAAAGTTTCATAAGTTAACATTTTCTATTGCAGTTTGGTACGCGGTATTTTTCAGATTTATTCACTGAATTACACTCACAAGTTGTTTAATGACTATACACTTAGGAGGTTTATATAGCCTCTTATATACTTATGCATAACTGAAATATGCTAAACTCACCCAGTTTTGTGAGATTAAATCAATAAAACAGGAGACTCCTTTCTATCACACTATCAAATGTGTCTCACAAAACGGCCTCATTTTTGTCATGGAAAAATTCATAAATCTGTATAACGGTTTCATAAATTCTGGAAGGGATGGAATATAACTAATACAAATTTAGAAGATCGGCTAATGTTGTGTGTAGTTAGTCAGCTGACAGCCTGTAGAGCATTGCACAAGCCGTATAACAGAATGCACACATGGCTGCACATTGACACAGCTGGAGTATGGAAACTGGCAATCTTACAGCAAATCATCTCGTAGACTTAGAAGTTGTGGTGGCATCAGTCACTCAAAGAACTTGGTCTGATTTACTAAATGAGATTAACATTTTTACCATTCTTGCAACTAATGGAAAAATATAGTCATATTTTTGGAAAAAAATAAACTGGCCATACACATAACAAAGCTTTCATTTTCTATCAACTACAATAAACATATATAAATAATCTCTCTTGTGGATGATTGTAGAACAACCAGCCAGAGCAGCCTCTACCACCTCTTTCCTATATGCAGTGGAATAAAAGATTATTGTACCTTGTCTCTTTGTAAACCGTATTCCTCCATCTGTCACAAGCAAAAGATTAAGTCGATTTTCAAGAGAAGTGCTTGCTGCACATGTGCTGAAGAAGCAGGTGGGAGGGTGAGACAGAGTAACAGCTTGTAAAGCCAGATCACAGAGGCTCATTAGCATAATTTTAAAAGTTGATATTAAGAGGAAAGAGGCCATGGATAACAAATATAAGAAGATTACCACAGTCGTGGTGCCTGGTTTATCATGCTTGATCTTGATAGTAGATTTCCTCAAAAGGAAATATACAATGAGAAATCTACATACACAAATAGGTCTGATGGTAAATTCCTACTTCCCCCTTACCCCTAACTTTATTTGTCATATCCTGGTAAAATCTTAAGTCTTTTATCTTAGTTTTATGCAAATTACCCATAAAGTCTACTGGGGTGTGGAGTAACGTTGCCTTGCCTAGCCTATGCAGAGAGCACACATGTAACTTCAATGCAGCAGGCACAAGCGCAGTAGCTCCAATGAAGACAGCTGTGCTCCCAGAGCTTGTGCACAGGCACGAGTGGGATGAGTAGTGCGACTAGGTTGCCCTGGAAGGTGGAACAGCAAAGGCTACTGGGTCGTGGGGTAGCCTTAGCTCCCAGCCTTCAGCGAGGCTACTCCTTATTACAGTAGCCTTTAAAAGTTTCATAGGACAAACATCATATTCAACTTTATTTATGTTTGTGCTTCTTTCATTTCCGTGGTTAGTTTTTGAAGGGAAGCCTAGGCATAAATGCTAATAGTAAACTGGAGGTATCTTGTTCACATTGGGACACATTTACTTACCTGGTCCTGTCGCGATCAAGCGGTGCATTGTCTGATGAGGATTCGGGTCTGCCGTGATTCACGAAGCTTGTGCACCAGTGTTCCTGCATCCGTCGCTTCCGCGCTGAGGTCCGCCGGAGTTCACCTTCTTCTTCCTGGTGCATGTGAGTGCATGATCTTGCGACACAAATCGTTTTTAAAATTCCACGATTTGTCAGAATCCGTCGGGTTGTCCGACGGCCCGCCCCCTCGATTTGTGTCGCGCACAAGCCGGTCGCCGAAGCGCCAAAATCGATCGTCAGGAAACCCGACAAAAATGCGTCCGGTGGACCTTTTGTAAATGAGCCCCACTGTGTGTTAATATGCAGAACAGACCTGTTGTTAAAAGAAGTTCAGCACCTCCTCAAGCCTTAAAATGTGTTCTAAAGAAATGCCTTATTATTTCAATATTATTTTAAAAATACCCCTATTATTTCTGTCCTTCATGCCGTTTCTGGAAAATACCCATAATAATCTGTATGCTAATGAAGCAGTTGGTGCACCAAAGTCATGTCCTCCACCCGCAGAGCACCGCTGTTTCTGACTCGACCACTACTCTCTCCATCCAAAAAGCAGGAGTAACACTGGAAATGGAAGGAAGTATACTGTGGACATGAGACGGGGCTCCAACTGCCTCATTAGCATGTAGATTTAAACGGGAATATCTTTGGAAAGGCATAATGGACAGAAATAATAAAGCTAAATTTTAAAAAATAAAAATAAATGTTAGGAATCGAAGTGCATTTCTCCACAACATACACCAGCAGATTCAAACACTTAGTGGAGATGGTAGACTACCTATGAATTAAGACTCTCTTTACCTGTCTCTCATATGATTTTGGGTGGTGAAGGGTTTTAGGGCTTGTAACTCTGATATTTTAAGACCCTAGCGATGAACTCCTCCCCCCATTCTGTCAAATGGGCGGAGCAAAGCTCTATTCAGTTATATGACTCCCATGAGTTCCACATCTGCTTCAGATGTCACTTCCATCAGTCACATGGCCTGCAACTTGAAGATGCTAAGCCCCAATGAAAAATCTGCAGCACTTGTCTGAATGTTGCAGTCTCCTCAGAACCTGATCAGCTGTACTCAGGATAAAGGAACACTCAAGTCAAAGCTGATTCATTGAATTATACCTTTTCCAGGGCCTGAAGGGAGGAGCAGGACTCCAGATTCTAACAAGATTCTAGGACCATATTAGATTCATAGTATTCAAAATATCCAAACCAATTTACCATTACCATTTACCAATAGAACATACACAGTGAAAAAACTTTGGTACATATATTATTAACATGAACAGTAACATTCATTGTGTAACTAGACTACCTAGTAATGGAGATGGGAGGGTAGGGGACCAAGGAAGGCCTAAATGGCTGGACTTAAAGGAAACCGTCACCGGCTCTCCAGCACTTCAGAATCTGGCGCACACACGGGCGCACGCATGGTGCGCCGTGCCCTAGTGCCGTGCACCGAGATATAAGTTATATTAACATTTAAATCTTTTATACTGGCTTTATTCTGCTTCAAGTGGTAGGTTTCCTTTAAGGGTTACATCATATAGGGTGGGGAAAATGGGAGAAGCTGATCGTAAAAAATCTATTATGTATAAAGGTCTTAAGGGTATATTCACACATAGCAAATTTATAAACGAGTAAAATAAAATGTTACAGATTGTTAGTCACTTCAATTTCTGCAAAATATCTGCCATGAGATTTCATCCTTGAAAAAAGATGGCCGCCGAGTCCATATTGTGTTTTTCATTCATGCAAAAAATAAAACTGATATTTTATTTTTGTCTAATATTCAGTTATTCATCTCCTTCCTGGTCTTCGGGCTCTATTTTATGTCTCATAATCTTCTACTTTCCTGTCAGAATTTGGAAGGAAGATAAGACGCGCTTCTCCACAGACATGACCTCACGTTTCCCTCCAAAACTCTTCCTTCCTATTGGTCATTCACTTGCTTGTAGATAATATAGCTGAATAATATATAAATTCATAATTGTACCTTAGACACTGGTGATAAGGGATGATAAGGGTGATAATCTCCTCTTCTGTGCGTGTCAGTTGTGTGGTCAAAACTAGTGAAGCATGTGTGCACGTCGCAAGGAATTACTCAGACAACTGCTGATTCAAGTCTTGCTCATGCTACCGCCCTGGGTAACTCAGCACTGTGCACGTTTATTTTTTTTTACAAGTCTATGTAGAAGAGTAGGAGTGTAAAGTAGAAAAGTAGGAGTGTACAAAGCATAACATATCAGACATCCTGGGTCGTGTAGTCTCTTGATTGGAGAGTTTCCTGCTGTCTCACGCTCACGTCACCACAGGGTTGTAGATGGAATTCCTGAAATTCCCCAGCCTTGAGGTTTTAGGATGCCGGCGCCATCTTAGGTTCATTTTCTATTACAGTACTTTGTAGGAAAATAAGACAAGTAGAAATGACAGGATTTGATCTGTCAGCTAGGTTTTCCTTAACACTGGTACCAGAGAACCACTGGAACATTGTTCAAAGTGCAGTACTGTTAGTCACCAGTGGTCGGCGATACAACTTTAACTCTTCCATCATTACAGTACAGTAGATAAACTATTGATTAAATACAAAATAAAATTAATAACTTTAAGCTTTGCATAAAATATCACAAAAATACAGCTGCAGTAATAAAGTGACCCAAACAATTATAAAAAAAATAGTAGCATCAGGTCCAAATGAATTACATAGCTTCAGTCAAAAGGTCCTGTAATAGCTGCAGGTTTAGGCAGAGGGTATAATTCTAAACAGATGTCATCACAAAAGCTTAAATCCAGCTCAAACATCAAAAGTCCTTCAATAACACCACAGAAGACAAGTGATACCTCCAAAAGTGTGAATACAGTCTCAGCAAAGAAACTTTTCCCATGAATGAAATTTATTATATAGATGTATCAGCAAAATCATAGGATTCACATTTCACTTTTGCCTGTTGGCTTCTAATATAGCATAGCTCACCACACATCATACATTATCATATGATATATACATCACCTCAATATATGTCCCGTAGAACAGTGAAGGCCAGCTACATGACTAGGCTGAAGTGTTTGGACACATATGGCGTATGACACTAATTGTTTGTACAAAGCACCTTCAGCTTTGTGGAAATTGCACCCAAGGATGAACCAACCTTGTGCAAGTCAACAATTTTCTTCCTGATAAACAAAGAAACAGTGGGGCACATTTACTTACCATGTCCACGGAGTTCACATAAAGTGCATTGTCCAACAATAATGTACTGTGCGTCGATTCACTAAGATCGTGCGCCTGATATCCTGCATGTGTCACTTCCCAGCTCAGGTCCGACTGAGTTCACCTTCTTCTTCCTAGTGTATGTTAGTGCATAGTCTTGCGCCACAATTTGAAAGTTAAATCCCGTGCTCAGTCCGCGTCACTCGGATCATCCGACGACATGGCCCCCTAATTTGTCGTATGGAAGCCAGCGCCGCTGTGACAGAAACCAATCCTGTGTGACACAATCCCAGAGCAGACACCTGTTAAATACCTGTCCAAGCAGTGCAAACTCCAAAAAAGTCCAACAAAAGTGCAGCAGCATGAATGAGCCCCAGTGTGTTGCAGGTGTACCTTCAAATACATGCACAGGTGTGTCTCCAATTAACTTAGATGTTGCCACTAAACATATCAGAAGTTTCCAAAGACCTGACATCATCATTTGGGCTGTCCAAAAATGTGTAAAGACATTGTTATTTTGATTTTGCAGAAATTAATAAAAATGTGTTAAAGGGAACCTTTCATCAAGGAGTTCAAATAGCTAATGGCATGTTCATTTCAGTAATGCCTTCGTCAGCAATATGAGTAATTCCAGTGCTTTTTGATTATTTTACATTACCTGCCTCCCCACCAGCAGCATGTGGTGAGTCCCAGGGGGGACGCAGTTCAAACAGCACGAGCCATCTTCTCCTCAACCCGTTCAATGATCCTTCTCACTCATTATCCTCATTCCCTTCCCCTCCCTCAGCCTCTCCCTTGCTCCCTGAGTGAGAAGTCGAGGAGGGGTGATTGAGGAGGAGATGAATTGTGCCATGTGAACTGGGCCCCAAAACCCAGGACTCACCTCACGCTGCTGGCAGAGAGCAAGGTAATGTGAAATAATTGATTAAAAAGCACTGGGTTTATTCATTACATGCCACCGGCTATTTACCAGAACTTGTCTTCAGGTAAAAATAACCCTGATTACAAGTTCCTTTTAAAATAATTTCTTCTCATTTTTTCTGGCATTTGGAAAATATACATAATTTTGGTCATCGTAATTGACCTAAAACTAGAAAGTTTATTCTGTTTTTCTGTTGGATCATGAGAAAGATGTATATTCCACTGTACATGAGTTTAAAAGGTTTTATCTATCAGAAAGTGAATTTTTGCCTTAGTATCAGTTACCATAAAGTGCAGTTCTTTATCTTTCTATGCATTACTATGACACACAGATAATCCATTACCATTGATGCCAGTCGTGACAATCAAGAATGTAAAATTGGTCACCAAACAAGATAAACTGCTCAGGGACAGAAGGTGAAGAGCGCCCTATTAGTGTAATGGCAGGTAGTTATCTCTGACCATTTGACCTCTGTAAACTATCCAGTCTTCTAATAGGGGATTAGTAGGTTAGGCTTAGTAACTGCAGTAAACAGTAAATAAGACATGAGAGCTTCTGTGACAGGAGGGGTTTCCTGACCGATGGGGACATTCTATTTATTCTAGAATTGTTTCACCTTACTTGTGTGTTGGTTGTGGTGCGGCAGCTGTTCCGATGTTTGTCTGTCTGTTTGGGAGCCGTGTGCTTCCTGTTTAGATTTTAACCATATATTAGGGAACAAAGAGCTGACTGAAGTGACAATTGCTATTAAGATGGGAGGTGATTGAGTCTTATTGTGACAGCAAGAATATTTACCATGCAAAAGTGTCCATAGAGATAGGCGTTGGCCAAATAATTGTCTTAAACTCCAACTCTACTTGACTCGGGCTTAGGAAAATGTACACTACTTGGAAAGTTAACTCCCTGCATTGTGTTATATGTAAAGTAATGAATAATAATAATAATTCCTTTATTTATATAGCGCACACAGATTATGCAGCACTGCACAGAGCTTGCCAAATCAGTCCCTGTCTCCAATGGGCTCACAACCTATTCAATCTAGCAGAATGTTTTGGAGTGTGAGAGGAAACCGGAGGACCCAGAGGAAACCCATGCAAACAGAACATACAAACTCTTAGCAGAACCCAGGACCCCAGTGATGAATTATTGCACCCCAAACAGCACAAGTGCCTCTTTAAGCAGAAAAGATCCCATTACCAGACAAATTTACATTATCTCATTTGTTGGTTTATCATTACCAACTTTACACAGGCAAAGAATCTGGTTCAACTATTCTAAAGTATGGTAGGGCCCAATAATTGACCCATGTAAAATGACCCTAATGCCAGTTGCACAAGATTTTGGTTGGCCGGTTTCTCACTTGGTGCTTTTGTCACAGTTTTGCCTCAATTTCAAAGTAAAATAGCGGCAAAATGTGAGAACCTAGACTTACAAACACGAGTCACCATCAAACCTTATGACCTATATTATACTAGTGTGAAATTGGCCTCATTCTGTCTTTGGCTTTATTCACACAACAGTATTATGGTTTTCATTTCTGTTAGTTTTTAAAAGCCAAAACTAAGAGAAGAACCTATAGAGACCAACTATAATGTGAGCATCGAGCTGTCCGCAAGTAGGGGGAACGCGGCCATGATTTGGGAGGAAGAGCTAGTGAGGGGTTTATAACAGGCAACAGGAAGGGCCTGCCATCTTTTGTTGGCCAAGCAAAATTGTACCACCCACGCTACCCATTTGTGGGCGGGTGCTTGGCAACAGATATCCGGTAATAAGGTAAATTGGTGGTGATGATTTTGGTAATGTCCGGTATTTATTTAAGAAAGGTTCATTATAGACTGCTTGAGGGGGTGACCCTCCGCAGATGGTTTGGTTAATATGGTTGGTTGGTAGCCACATCTGCTCTTGCCACTTGCCAGGAGGTTAGCGGCTTGTGGATATGGTAAGTGTGGTTTGTGAGTGGTGTTTTCCCAATTTTGATAATTATACCGGACTCAGATGTTGCTTGTCAAATAGACAAAAGTGATTTCCGCTCTGTTGTCAAGCACTCGACCACTGCCTTTATATAAATGTATCTGCATTTAAAGAGTTTTGTGTTGTATTTTTCATTATGTACTAATAAAGTTTATTCAGTTATGGGATGTTATGGCGGCCCTTTTCTACCCTGCAGCCTTTTCACTCCTCTTTCTCAGCCCTGTCCTGGTCAGGGAAATGTATGCAATTGCTCTTCTTTTTCACCCAATCCTGGTTTTGGCTAACTGCTGAAAAATATTAACCAACATACTGCCATGTGAATGAGCAGGGCTGGCGACAGCACTGGGTATACCCGGGCAAGTGACGGGGCCCAGAGCTGCTAGGGGGACCACATAAGGCTTTACATAAAGAATCCATGGGGGTGATGGGGCTGTATTTTATGAATCCATATGGGGGTGAGAAGGTCTTTATATAAAATAACCATGACTGAGCTGTTTGGGATGATAAACTAGGGAATAATTTAGGGAACTGGAGACTTTTTTAATTTCTGAATGTTTAATGTGGCTATGTGAATTTACTGCAAAGGGGCCCTCTGAGGTTCTGCCACCTAGGGGCCTACTGATACCTGGAGCCGACCCTGTGAATGAGGCTATAATCCATGCAGATTTGTAATTAACTATTGTATCCAGATCCATTTTTTCACAAATGTTTGGCATCCATTGATGAATTCTAATCATCAATTTATGATTATGAGTATCAACTAATAATACAAATGTAATAGTTACTATGGTATGCCCAAGGGGTTAAACTTCATCTCTCCCAATGTCTACAAGGAACCTATCTTAAACATGGAGGAAATCACCATAGAATGGACATAAAATCTATAATTTTATTGGCAATTCATTAAAAGCATAGACAATAAAAATAAAGAGGACAACCACACAATTGGGACACTGGGACAGCAGGAAAAGTACAGGATGTAGTCACAAAGAATCGCTATGTAAAGTGTAGATAGTGCCTAATAAAGCAGAGCATACTGGTACACATATAAAGGAAGCCAGAGCAACAAAATATGTTATGAAGGCTAATAGCTAATACCTGCAAGGGGGGCATCACACTGCCCAGCGTCCACCCCCTTGTATTATAATGAATTGACAATAAAATTATGGATTTATGTTCATTCCATGGCGAATTCCTCCATGTTTAAGCCAGTTTTTTTTAAATGTCCCCAAAAGAACAAATGGTTTTTCAAAATTTTGTCTGGTTCCTCAGACAAAAATGGACCGCAGATAAATCAGTTTTTTTGTGGACCTGTGGAGAAATTCATGGTCTGCAAATGTGAAAAAAATAGGACATGCTCCAAATTGTTTTCAATGGCCCATGACCCATTGTGGGAATTAGATATGCAATCTCATATTTTCCATTTACCGTACTTAAATAGTAGGTACAGTCTCTTATTACTTGCTAAAACATTTGGTGGGTTATGCAATTTATTAATAAAAATATAGTATCAATATTGGAGCACTTTAATTATTTTTTTAAAAAATCATAAAGAAAGGACTGGTCAGTTTTAAAAATTTTTTATCTAAAGCATTTATTACTTTGTAATAAGTCATATATTTTTACTTTTGTAAACTTTATCGCAACTACACTGGAAATGAAGCAAGTAGAATCTTTACTTTTGTATGAACAGCTCCAGTTAAGCCACTGGGGGAATTTATTAAGACAGTCTGAACGCCAATCTTAATTCCCCCCCCCCCCCCCCCCCCACCAGTATGCTGCACAGCTGATATACTAAGAGGCTCCTGCCTCTTAGTATAACTTGAGGTGTGCTCCACCATCGGAATTAAATATTCAACGTTTTTCCAGCAAGGACAATAGTAAATACAGTGGGCCAGGCAGATCAACTGATAAATATGTTGGAAATTGGGCTTTTTACACACCTTGTCAAGGCATGTTAAATGCCTCCAGTGTGTTTCCATGGTAACAGACTACAAACAAATACTTTGTTGTCTGATGCTGATAATGCCCTTTACTATTACTAATAATCTAATTTGTACAAAATTACATTTGGTTTAGGCAAACTAAGTTGGGTATCAGGAAGGGACCATAGTGCACAGGGGCCCAGAAGAGACAGGAAACTCTTTTCAACTACATTATAGTATGGTAGTAAATGATGCGTGTATATGAATGGTGTGTAGCATGTCATACATTTCTGCAAACAAGAGGTCCTTTGACCAAGAAAAATAAAAATTAACTTTAATTGGTATCAGTCCGTAAAACTAGTTCGGCAAACAAGTCTGTGTTTGATTAGAATACATGTGCAAAAAAACTTAAAATTCAGTGTGGTGGGAGATTTCTGATCCTCAATATATATAGGAGAGGGAACAATATATAGAGAGGGTTGGTGTCCATTCACACTTGTGCGTTTTTACAGTTCCACCACCACCAAGATATATGGAGCGCAATGTTTGCTTGTTTTCAGCAAACCCTTTTAACAGATTTATTATTTTAGGGCTTGAAGATTAACACACACGCGTTACTAGTTTCTTTTTTCCCTATATGTTGGGTTACTGGTTGCAAGCATACACTGTTCTATCTATTGTTCTTGAATCTAGAGCGCTTGGCTTCGGAACACTGTAAGCCTACTCGGCTTCAAGTTCAACACATATTCGTTATTTATTGATTTTTCCTATACTTAGGATTCGCTATTTGTGAGCTCACGCCTCTCTTCCTATTCTATCTCTATTTACATTCATAGATTTTTGCAGTTCAGCATCCAGTGTATAGTTATGTTTCTACACCTCAACACCACTTAGATTAAAACTACAAACACTGACACAACCCCCCCCCCCCCAACACACACACACACACACAACATGTTTTCGCCATGGAATGGTGTCTTCAGGGGGTAACGGGGCTGAATAAATGCTCCCATCCTCTTTGCTTGATGACGCCACCAGTAGGGGTATGTTTGCGATTAGCCCATCATTAGTGAGTCCGTCACTCTAGTGTATCAGCTGTTGCCCAGCCTTCCTCATCTCTAAATGCGATTAGTCCCAGTGGGGATGTTTAGTTTCGTTGCTATGGTTGCGTCAATGGTTAATAACAGTTGGCGCATGTGCGCCAACTTAGAAACAAAGGGCCTGTCAGCTATTTACTTGTTAGGACTCAAAGTTATTATTGCGGATTTTTAAATTCAGACCATGTAGGTAATTTTCTTCCCTGTGTGTATAATATAAAGAGAAGAATGAAAATGATGTGCATACGAATCCAGACTGATAGAAAACTATGTCTGGTCTGGCATATTGTATATAATATGCCTACCGATGAGAACAAAAACGCTAACTAACGTCAATGGGTGACCTTTCCATGCTCCTGGCTCTGCTCCGGTCCCGTTGAGGCCGCGCTCCTACTACCTAATTAGGCCGTGCGCATCCCTGCTTAGTAATGCGCGCGCCGGCTCTTTAGGGTTTAAAGGACCAATGTCCACTTGATTGGAGCTTGTTAATCCGGCTCGCCCTTATAATCCAGCACCACCCTTCACTCCCCGCTGGATCTTCTCCTTGGATCTCCTATGGTTTCCATACCAGGCTTTCCTAAGCCGTTCCTGAGGAAGAGAAAACCATCCTGCGCTCCTACGCTTCCGATGTTTCTCCAGCGTTCCCAAAAGCTCCTGGTGTCTCCTGTGTCTCCAGCAGTCCCATATGCTCCTGCTGTTCCTGTCTCCAACGTTACCAGTGTTCCTCCATGTTCCTGTTTCCAGCGTTACCAGTGTTCCTCCGTGTTCCTGCCTCCAGCATTACCAATGTTCCTCTGTGTTCCTGTGTCTCCAGCGTCACCTGTGTTCCTCTGTGTCTCCTGTGTGCCAGCGTTCCTACGCTCCTGCCAGCTCCGTGTCCCTGCTGAGAGGTTCCAGGGTTCCTTCCAGCGTTGTACCCCCGCTGTCATTCCGGGCACGGACTGTTTCCTGAACCCCACCTTGACTGCCACCACGGGACTAAAAAGATGGTGCACTCTGTCGGTCCTGAGCGGGGAAGCGACACATACAGGATATCGGGTGCACAATAATAGAGAATCGCGGCACAGTGCATTATCGACGGACAATGCACTTTTGGTGAAATACAGAGGACAGCTAAGTAAATATGCCCCAAATATAATATTTTCGATTTATTGGGGCAGTATAAAAGCTAGCCAAAGCGTTTTCCACTGAAATTACTGAAACAGAGGCCCACTATGTGCAGTTTGCCTGGGAGGTGTTCATGAATTGTGGGCGCACATTCTTCATGAATCTGGTGCATTTTTTTTGTTGCGCATTGTTCATGTTGCAGAATCGTGGCGCACGGTCTGACTAAGTACTAACACCCCCTTTTGGTGCACATTTTTCTTTCTTTCAGACACAGTGCAGCCGCGACATAACTGGCGCAGACACTTTATAAATACATGTGTTTGCACATTCTTTCTACTGCAAAGTCTGACAGAAAACTGGCGCAAACACTTTTATAAATGAGGGCCAAATTCTAGAAAGAATCTTTTCCTATAATCAATTTACTTACTTAGTTAAGTATCTTTATACAATAGACCCATTATCATAGAACAATGCTGTGAGCCCTGTGTAGTCCAATTTGCTGTCATTTTTCAGGATCACATGTAAACATTGTTTTGTTTTGTTTGCTCAATTAAGAGGCTATCATTAGCTGGATATGCAAATGAATCTGATAAGAGACTTTGAACCTTCAATTAGTTAGGTGACCCAAAGTGTATTGCACTAACAATTGCTTTAATTCCCTAGGCAAAATGAACTGACATTAACGCTTTTTCTCTAGAAACTCTCTGCAGGTATCCACAACAAGAGATTTGGAGGGTTTTTAAGAAGATGTGTAGCAGAATGCAGATATAAGTTATGTGCATTTACCCTCTGGATAAACCATAAATATATAACATGTCACATGTAACATAATTATTCATGAATATAAATTCAATGGTTGGAAATACATTTCCTTTTTTTTGAGAATTGACAACAAATCAGATTAATTCACATTTACTTTTTCAAAGGGTATAAATACAGCAGATTTTCACTACTGAATTGCACATGGAAAATCACTGTAACATTTGATGCTGCTATTTGGCAGGCAGACAAGGAGTCCATGCATCATAATTCACTATGATGCAAGGACTCCCATTTACTGCACTGTGCTCCGTCTGCGGGATAGGACAATTATAGTGGGCAAATTCCACAGATTGAAAATCTTGAGCACACTGCCACAAGAAGAACAAAATTCATCATAGTAGAAAGCTACAAGCAGAGCCACTAGGAAGAATTTGGTAGGCGGACTCACAGTGACAACGCTGGCAAAGCATGTGATAGGAAAATATGCCATGGCCTGTAAAAGTTATTGATTTATTAGATCAAGTAAAATCCATACAGGAAAGAAACTGATGTATTATGAACTACTCAGATATCTTAATCTTAGCATATGGTACATGCTACTCACAGCTCATGGTTTGTAGTAAATTATAATATAGGAGGTTTGGGTAGCCTTCTAGGTGACCACTCACCAAATTTCATACTGAGGAGAGCCTTCAACCATGAAATCCTCATACATCTGTTCCTGCACTCAATACAAATGTACATAAGAGCAATTTCAGGACCTTTGAAAGTCCTCCAAAGATCCTGAAACTGAAAGGAGAAAGCAGGTGGAAGGCGGAATCCTCCATTCCCCAAGAAGCTTGATTCTAGTACCATATGTAGGAAGCGATTCCAGACTTTTAGGGTACGGTCACAAGTACCGCTACTGCACCACTAGCACTGTGTTTCCAAGTGCGCTTGTAAATGCAGTGTTAGCGCTATGTGTAACCACACCCTCAGGGGCTATAATATTCAGGGGCAGTTGCTGGGCTAGAGTTCCTCGTTGTTTTCCAAATTCATCACAGTGGTGCATGATGTCTGCTAATTAACATGTCTGGACAAGACCATGTACCTTGTCTAGCATCAGTTCCTTTTGGTCTAAATCTATAATAGATTTAACCTAAGCTGACTTGCATCAAAATCGAGGCACAAATGACACCAGGGGCAGAACTTTGCATAAAATACACTAAAGATATTATAGGGTAAATACATTTGTGTCATATAATAGGGTTAATGAAATTAACAGCATTTAGACATGAGTATATTACAGCAGTAAACTGTTTACTCCTATAAGGGGCTTATAGTACCCCATAGAGGAGAAGCAGCAAAGTGACTTGATAAGGATCAAATAGTGGCACATTGTTAGATGTGTGATTGATGCTTCAGTATAATGGGCTACATAAAGCAAATGTAAGGTTCTTGTTCTACTTGACCATACGCACAGTGTGCCCAGGGTGAGGGGGGAAAGCTATACCAGCAAGTATTCATCACTGTATAAGTATTGCCCCTATACCATGTAACATCCCTATTTAGCATTTTTCCAATCACAATCTTCACCCATACAGAACCTTTCATAGAGACTTGTGACAACTTACATTCCACTAACTGTGTAATTTAAGAAAATTACTATTCAATGTAATACTCCTTTAATTTTACAACTTAAGCATTTGCAATTCCACTTTTTACCACTGGTGGCAGCAAATCCACTTAACTGAATGTCATTCACCACTAATAAAGAAAATTTCTCATAAATTCCATGCACCTATCTGTCATTACATGTCCATGTCGGCTTGTCCACACTGCAGCAGGGGGTGCGAGCAGTGGGGATAGGTAAAATGAGAATACATTTTTTTAATTTATTTTATCGTAATTTGTTTTAGAAAAAATAAACAGCAGGACAACAGTTTTAATTAACAAATAGTACTTTTTATCAGGGCAGGATTAAGACTGCCTTGCACCCAAAGCTATATAAAAAATTTAGGCCCCTTCACAGTACATTTTTAAGTGATTTGACATTAACCTGAACCAAGATTTCTGAGAAATTAAGGGGAGGTCCATTCTGTCCACTTTCTGTTCTGAAGTTTGAGGACCTTTGGAGGATCTTCAAAAGTCCTGGAAGAGCTCCTGAATGCACGTGTTTCAAGTATTGGTATACCATATGACAATTTCAGGGCTGGAGATCCCTGTGGATGGGTGGTTTGGGTTTTCATGGGCCCCATAGAAGCCTTGGGCCCCAGACTGCCTACCAAACTGCCCAGATTATAATACACTACTATTAGTTACTTAATATACTGAATTTTGGGCAACTAAGTAAAGAACTTGTGACAAGTGCATATTTTTATGGCCTACTTTTTACGCCAGTATTTTACACCAAAATATTAATATATGATGATCACAGTAGTTTGCCCATAATTTGTTGATGTTTTCTTACCTAGCAGTACATTCCATCAAACAAGAAATAATGTATACAGACAGTCCCCAGGTTACGTACAGGACAGGTTCTGTAGGTTTGTTCTTAAGTTGAATTTGTATGTATGTCGGAACTGTATATTTCACAATTGTAGCACTGTATATTTCACAATTGCAGACACCTGTGGTAACTGTTACAGCTGTTTATTGTAGCCTAGGACTAAAGTACAATAAATTACCAATATTCAGAGGTCCGTTTGTAACTAGGGGTCGTATGTAAGTTGGGTGTTCTTAAGTAGGGGACCGCCTGTATATTCTAAAATTATTATGAAAATGACTTCACTTTTCTACTTTTTCTAATTGCATGTTTATTGCAATGAGGAGACACTAATGAGACAAAATAAGACACCTCTGCCCATACTTTTATTGTGAGGGAATAAAGGAGCGGGTATATTGGTAGTTGACCTTCCTATACACATAATTATCTAATGGGTATGGCCAGCACCCAGAAAATGACTCTAATTTCTTGATCTGGTATTTACTTTGATGAGTCAATGGGAAAGACTCCTTTAATTTGCCTAATTGTTGCCTGGAGCAAATAGTTAAAAAGAGGGGATGTCTCCCATATTAGACTGCCCATGTTCACCCTTTCACCCTGTATCCCTCAACAGGTAGCTGGGATTTCCATATCTCCAATCTCCCTAACAATCCAACCTCCTCCCTAGCCCAAAATAAAGACAGTTTATTTTCTCTTCCCTTTGAAGGCCTAATTAGGGGCAGATCAAATGATAGGGATGAAATCTTCACCTTCTCACCTCAGACCTCCTACTGTAAGGGATTATCCGCCTAGGACCACACTATCACTAGCAGAACACAAAGGCTTTGGCAGGGTTCTCCGCAATTACAAACAAGCAGACTAACATTTGGATGGCTCTGATAATTACAATGTCCTGTGAGTGACATGATGGGAAATTGATATTACGATAATCTGTGTAATACTGCATAAAACAGTAACAGCAACAATATGAATTCATAATGTGTGCAAAGACTGTGGATTACTACGGCGTAACTAAAGTTCACTAATGGCAACATATGCCAACATATGCCAGCACTACGCAACAGAAATTATGCATGATTATTCATGATTATGAGCGTGTCCTCGCATTTACACCTATTCTTCTGAGCCAAAACAAATTCTGTCATATATTATTATAAAGAAATGAGATACAATTAGGGTTTCTAGTTTGGAGATTTATTGGATATAAACTAGTCAATAGCAGAGAGTTCCTACAGGAACACTACTACATTTAAATAGGAGAACATTGAGCCCCCCATTCTTGTGATCGTGGGTGGCAGGTCCAGTAGTGTGACCCTATTTATCAGACATCAGGATGTGTGGAAAACCCATTTTAAAAAAGTGTAATGATTGTACAATAAGCAGGTACTAAACTTTTAATGTTGCTTTTTTGTGTATCACTGTAGGACCAGTAGGTAAGAGGGTCCCACTGCCCCTTGAATTATTTGTTAATGAATTTCAAGACTAAAATTACTTAAATACTGTAAGAGAGACATAAGAATTGAAGTGTATGATAATATATTGCATAACACAGGTCAGTCTATTTTTTCTCATGGGGTCCTCTACTCTGTGTCCACCTCTGGTCACTGCTCATAGAGGGTTGCATACAGTTTTCTATTGAAATTGATGAACATTTCCACTGATCCGTTAGACTTCAGTTATTATTGTTTTCAGTCACGTAACATCATATGTTGGTGTGAATTGGGCCTTACCATTATAAAGCTTTATATAACACTGGTAAAAAATGTCACAAATGTAACAAATATTGGAATCACATACTTAATATTCTAATATTCACATCCTTTAATATGGAAAATATTTTTGTAATATTGCTTGTTATGACATCTGCCACTTGTTAGCAGCCACTGATAATTGATTAAAACACTGGCCTAAGATTCTATCCTAAAGGAGATTTTGTTGCAGTAATGTCTGCTGCTGAAAACTAGTTCCCTTCTTTGGAATGAGGCTCTTTAGATTTCTTCAAGTTGATTTTAGATGAATGAGAAATTACCGCAATAAATCTGCAAGTGTGAATTCACTTCTGTATAAATCAAGTGATAACTTAGTCATTATTTTACAAAAACTAACTGATGCTGTACTGAGAAACTTTACTTTTGTGCTACGCCTTGAAACGTATCAATGATGAAGTTGGTTTTCAAGTGTTCCAGGAATAACAATATTAGTCCACAGTGGTTGTTGTTATTCAGAGTAAAGGACTGAGCTGGACTGCCCCCCCTCCCAATTCATCTATTTAGAGAGACAGTAAGGTGGGCATCTCTAGCTCAATTATTCACCATGTTCCCACCCCTGCTATTAGCACTGGGACAAGTGACATGGGAAGCTGAGCCCGGAACATATCGATTAACCTAGGGCTGTGTCACTGAAGCGGTTTATCACCGGTCTATTCATAACCCCACCGGATATTGCCCAGATTCTGGGGTTCAGTGGGTTAACAGCAGGCAACCACAAGAACAAATAACTGCACTCTAGAGATACAAGAGTTAAAATAATCTTCTTATGAAAACTCCAGACAAGAACAGCTACTCTGCATTTTGAATGTTTAACATTTTCCTTCCCATGGGCAGTGTAATTGCATATGCTCAAAAACATTTTAAAAAATCATTAAATTAACTAAACAAGATCCCTACTTAACTTCACACATTCCTTATGTAAAGCCTATTGTTGGTAAGACTTGTACTTTAGGTTTAGGGTAAGTGTGTATAACATGTACATCACATTGTACTGCCCAGTGCTTAAATACATCAGGTTTCTGAGTCTTAATTGTATCACTTACTCCATCAATGGGTGGCGGCTTTATGGGTAACACATTTTGGCATGCTTGGGGTGTCCATGAAGGTCCCAAACCTCTATGTGCTCCACAGTTTTTATAATGTTACTGATCCTGTGGAGAGTCATTTACAAGTACTTGATCTCTCCCATTGCTCAATTCTGCTCATTATTTATTGGCCATCAAATTGTTCCTAGTCTTTTGACATCCAATTTACAAGTTTGGGGACTGTTTTGTCCTCTCTTTTGTCCTGGAGAAAGAATTCGTGTTGGGGATGCTTTGAAAAGCCAAACATGAGAGGCAGGCAATGAAAGGGGACAGGGCTGGGGGGCTTTTGATTCCTGCTGGAGAGTCAATAGTTACTTTACATAATTGCAGGAGAGAGTTTCAAAGCCACAATCACATGGAACCCCCTTCTCTTCCAGAAGTCTATTGGGGGCTTTCAGTCCTGTATAAATGGGGATGAATACTCCCAGGCAAAAAAAGATGGAGCTTTCATGTTTTGCAAGTTGCAGATTGCTGTGTCCAGATGGGGAAAGGATACAAACCCCCTTTGTTGTCCCCAAGGAGAAAGGAAGGGGGGCTCTCACCCCACCTAACTCGGGACACTTCCCAAACGTTTGGCAATGGTAGGACAGAGCGAACAAACAGAATAAATGGCCATAAATAAATAGGAGAAGGAGGGGACTTGCAGCCCTAAAAATCCTTACAAGGAGAGGGGACAATAGCACTGAGTGGCCAGGCTGAGGGGAGTAGGACAGCTTGTAATGAGTTGGGAATGGACTGAATTATCTAAATGGAGATTCAACTACCCCTGGGAGCCCCATATACAAAAACATAGCATATACACTCCAAACAGGAGTGACAGGCAGCCATCACCCTGTGACAGCAGTAGTCAGGATGACACCCACGGTTATGTGCAATAACCCCTGCTACATGGGAGATGTCCTCTGCTCTGCACAGCACAGGATCTCTAATAGTGGATAATCCTCTATATGTAGCTCCATCAACCTGCTTTACCAGGTGGATCTACTGAGCAAGTTATCAGACACAGGTCAATGACAAATACAGCCCTGCTGCTACACCAATCTTTCCCCATCATAGTTAGCAAAATAGAAATAGAGAATCTAATATGAAAACTATACAGTGAAAAGAATGGATTGGGTTCCAGGAGAAAATATTATTCTTAATTTATTTTCTTAGATAGATAATAAAGATATAAAATTATAAATATAGAGAGAGAGAAAGGGAGAGAGCGATAGATATATGTACATATATATACAACCACATACATATATATAGGTAAATTATAAACAGATAGACAGAAAAGTTATTTACATATAAAGACAAACAAATCATCCACACACATAAATCACCTAAATAAATGTATAGCAAATAATAACAGGGATAAAGACAATAGTGTAACCAGAAATATACATCTTATTGTCTATAAATAAAGTCGGGATATAAAGAAAGTATCACGTTTGTTGAAAATATTATGTCAACTAGTAAAATTAGAGAAATAAAAGGTTAGTTACAAAGTATCAAAGTAGCATCAGCGTGACTAATCACAGAATGAACAGGAACTGATGTATATGTATACTACATATAGGAGATAGATAGATAGATAGATAGATAGATAGATAGATAGATAGATAGATAGATAGATAGATAGATAGATAGATAAAAAAGAAAAATTAGACACGAAATAATCCTATCATAAAGAATTATAAATCGCTTCTTACATCGCACATGTAATCGCTGAGGATCGCTCGGAACAGATGTTTTCTCTTCTGCTCGAAAATCATAAATCCAACTCAATAATTTAAAGGGAGATTTCAGCGCATAACTAGTTAATATAAAGCCCGGAAAGTCTATCATGCAGTCCTGCTCCAGATATTAAACCTCATTCTCAAAACAATGACAATATTACAGTATAAATGTGTGTAGATGTAACACTGGAAAAACGGCAGAATTTATGAGGATTATAAAATAATTCAGCATAACAATAAAACAATAATTATAAAATTAATGTAATATAAGTACAAATGCAACAACTAATATATAATAACTGCACACACACGTTATATATATATATATATATATATATATATGTTATACCATATTAAATATATAAGTATAAATTCTATATTTTATATAGATAGATTGACATATATATATATATATATATATATATATATATATATATATATATATAATGTCTGTGCAAGATTCCATATGGGATTCCTTTGCAGCACACAGCTCTATACAATCTGGTGGGATCGATAGCAGATTTTAATGTCGCTGATAATACGATCACATTGTATACATCTGAACAATGCATAAAACAATATTATTCCAATATATTGAGAATGCTCATATGTTATAGGAATAATACAAAGCATCACGCATCACACACTGCACACAGCAGTCACACACGTATCTATATGGAGAATATATATGTGATACATGGTTACACCTTGCCCATAGGATACACAGGGCTGGGGTGACAGTGTCCTTACACAGGGACATCTATGTGATTGCACTTCGTCCTGACACTCTGTGAGGGGTGTGTGATGGGTGAGGGCTGGGGACATCGCCAGCCAATCACAGCCCCAGGACAGGCACATGTGACCGAGGGAAGGTTCTAATCTGTAGCAATATGTGAATGGGAGCTGGGAGCAGAGTGTGTATATGCTGGAGACTGCACAGCACACAGGTCACCCACAAGACCAAGGGACATCTTACACTGAGTGTGAGGAGGAGGATCCCACTCACTCCATTGTCAACTCCACTCACCTGACACTCCAGAAGAGGAGACAAGTAGCAAAAGACAAAGAAGAAGAAGACACAAACCCACAGGAAAAAAAGGAAAGAAGACGTTGGATACCTATACAAGACCCTGAGTTGATGAGCATAGCCTAAGAGCCGCATCCTGCATCCTTAGGGCTCTATCCACACCTGATCTGGGACTCTGGAAGCTATGACAGGTTGAAGGCATCTCCCTGCCCAGTCCCTGAGCCCCTCTTGTGCCCTGTATTTGGGGTCTACACCTGTTCTCTTCTAGCCACTTAGTGACTTCCCTATGAGTGCAGCCTTCCAGCCTCCTCTCATGATGATGCAGCGTCCCCTGGGCAGCAGTACAGCTTTCAGTATAGACTCACTGATAGGGAGCCCTCCACAGCCCAGTCCTGGGCACTTTGTCTACACTGGATACCCCATGTTCATGCCATACAGGCCTGTGGTGCTGCCCCCACCACCCCCTCCACCACCATCCCTGTCCCAGGCCACTCTGCAGCCAACTCTGCCCTCTGCACACCCCCATCACCAGATCCCCAGCCTGCCCAGTGGGTTCTGCTCCAGCCTGGCACAGGGCATGGCACTCACCTCCACACTCATGGCCACTCTGCCAGGCAGCTTCTCAGCCTCCACCCAGCACCAGGAGGCAGCCAGGAAGTTTGGAAGCCAAAACCTGCAAGGAGGCTTCGATAAAAATGATGGGGGTCAGTCAGATGGAGAAGACACTACTAAAAGCTATGTCACCAAAGACGGGACATTACTGCCTTTCTCTGCTGCAGACAGCGCTCTAGGTAAGTGTTCACACCTGCCTTACACATTTTTGCAAATGCCTAATGTAATATAGAGAAAGTTTCCTGTTAAACATATCAGGCATTGCTAAAAAAAATAGCAATAATCTCAATTAATTAGTGACTGTAGAATATATTATGGATACTAAATAAAACGCGACAATAGAAATTCTTTCATTGTCATATAGGCTTTGGACAGTTTGAGGCTTCGCAAACTTGAGCAACTGAAATAGTAAATTTTTTAGGATATTTAGAAAATAATTTGATGAAAAAAGAGAATGAATGTGAAATACTACAGAAGTGATTTTATAGAGGATCAATCGCACAATAAAAAGGCTCCGATCGTTTTCACTTTAGCACTGGATAGAAACAATTTTCCTTCTAGAGAAAGAAGAGTGAACAGGCAGAAAAGACTTGTGATTTACTGTATTTACTGTAGAACTACTACAAGTAATATCATTCTCTAATAGCGAAGAGCAGCTACAGGCTTCATGTCTACCAGCAGATACATTGCTAGGATGGAAGTTTTCTTCTAGATACATAAGATATTCTGTACTGAGGAAAGTAACGGACAGTAAAAGAAACGCGATTATGTATTCTGTCTTGAAGTTTTTCTTTTATTGTCTTTCTGTTATTTTATAGAAGCTATTGGATAATGGATAAAATGGATAATATGGATACGATAGATAGATAGATGGTAATTGAGACGAAATGACAAAGATATGAAAAATACCGTAGAGATATACCAGAATATAGAGATAGATAATATGGGGAAAACTAGGAAGTTTATTAAGTAGATAATAAACAGATAGTGTACAGTGAAAGCGATAGCTAGAGATCGTTATATATAAATAGATAGATAGAGAATAATGCAATAGATAGATAGAAGATAGAAAGATAGCTCGAGATAGATAGATAGATAGATAGATAGATAGATAGATAGATGGATAGATAGACAGATGATAATGCATAGATAGAAGATAGACAACTAGATGATAGTTATAGGGATAGATAGATAATAGACGGAATAATATATATATATATATATATATATATATATATATATATATATATATATATATATATATATATACAGGCAGATAAATGTAAGCAGATGGATAGATAGTATATGAATAGGCAGATAGATAGATTATATATAATAATAGAGATCGATAGGTAAAGAATGAATAGATTGATAGATAGATAGATAGATAGATAGATAAATAGATATAGGCAGATAGAGAGATACAACAAAAATACTATTAAGGATATATATTTGTCGACATTTCTAAAGGAATAATTTTGCCTCCCAATTCCTCCTCCTGAAAGTTTACCTTTCTGTAATACTATTTGCAGGTTAATGTAAATGCTATATATGTTGTGTCTGTAGATATATGTACACGGTTGTAGTTTACAAGTTTATAATGTTCATTGCTGCAATATATGTATAATATGTGCATTGTGTTGTTATATATAAGTATAATATAAATATATAAGTATAATATATATGTATAATAATAATACATATATTTTATTTGTTTCATAATTTAATAATGTGGATTTTGGGTATAATTATGTAATGTTACTTACATTGGCAGGTGCTGTCCGGGCTCAGGGGAAGGAAGACTCTGGGAAGGATGAGGAGGTGAAAGGGAAGGAAGACTCCTACTTGATGGACAGTGACCTAGACTACAGCTCAGATGATAACATTTCCTGCCAGACGACCCATAAAGAAGAAGATACCCCAGAAGAGAGCCCCCAGAACCCCAACCCCTCCAGTAACAGCACCTCCACCGGGAAGAACAGGCGGAGGAGGACAGCCTTCACCAGTGAGCAGCTCCTGGAGTTGGAGAAGGAGTTCCACTGTAAGAAGTACCTGTCCCTCACCGAACGCTCCCAGATCGCACATGCCCTCAAACTCAGCGAGGTCCAGGTGAAAATATGGTTCCAGAACCGCAGAGCCAAGTGGAAGAGGGTCAAGGCTGGGAATGCAAACTCCAAAACTGGGGAGCCCTCCAGAAACCCCAAAATCGTGGTCCCCATTCCAGTTCATGTCAGCAGGTTCGCCATCAGGAGCCAACACCAGCAACTGGAGCAGGCTAGACCCTGAACTGTGAGGTCCAGTCTAGCAGCAGAACATAGACTGCAGCAGGTTGGTGGTGGTTCCTATAAGTCACAACCACTTACTATTTATTATGATGAGAGCAGGAGAACTGTGTGGACCTCATCACAGGGCCAGGGCTCCTGATCTAGGACACTTAGCCAAGTCAAAACTTCTCTGGCCCCTGTGTTTTTTTTAAGGGACTTGAGTCCCTCTTTGGATAAACTGATGTTCTGGTTTAGCTTCCTTGAGCTACAGATTATGTTGTGATTAATTTATTCAGTGTCTCATACTTCTCTTTAAGTTATGATGAATTTCAACAAAAAAAAGTCTTGTGAATCCTAAAATGTCACTAATAAATAATCCCACTCCGGCCATCCAGTCTGGGAGATGTGGGGTCAATTCATATAGGTCCTGGCTAATCCCCTCTGAGACTCATTTTGTCAAATCTGATCTGTGTGATGATGTGGAGGGGGGGTCTGTGTGGGATTTAATAGGGCAGGACATGTGGACAAGAAATAAATGAATGTACATTTTTATTTCTGAGAGATTATTTGATTGCAGAAGGTTGGAAGTGTCATCATCTGTGCAGTAAATGTGTCTGGGTAGGGGAGCTGGGATCACAATTAGGGCAAGTTTCCAAGGCTTAGGGATGTGGGTCTGGACAGAGGATAAAGGGGGGACAAAGGTTTTTTTATTCTGGGTTCATAATTGTTAGAAAGTAGGATCTATCAGGTTATTTGTGGCAATTGTACAAAGTGAGTTGGGATCCCAGCAAGAAGCAGACAGGGTCAACTCTTTCTGTGTCACTTCATGCCAGTGCTTGGATGTGCTGCTAACCAGCTGCATGGCAGATAAAGGCTGGGCACATTCGGCTCGGTTATATTACCATGTTGTAAGAGGGATATTCTTCTCATCATAAAGCAATTCTGCAGGGATTCCTCTCTTCATTGGTTTTCATTTAACAAAATTAAAAGCAAAATCATAGGATATAGGATACCAGATTAAAGAAAATCTGTACATATATATATATATATATATATATATATATATATATGTAATGCCCGTGATTTATAAAAAGAATGTGGTGCTGTAAAAATGACACCTATATCTTATAGGCACATCTTATCAACGTAAGCGCTCATATATATATATATATATATATATATATATATATATATATTCAGCGATTAGAAATATGGAGCAGACCAAGGCTGTTAACACCCACTTAATATAAATTATTCACATGGGAAATCATACACACAATGCTATATAATTAGATACTAGATAAGTACATGTGTAGGTATGTACACATTACAGCAAATGATTTACACAGCAATAATAATAGATTACCATCAATGTCACAATATTAATTACTATATGTACAGCCCTTAGCTCTGTTTTGCTCATACTCTCACGTTCCAGATAAATGAAGCTCCTTTATAAATTGTGTCAAATCCAATGCCTTGAATTAAGTCAATGCCAAATTACCTGGGTTTTGAGGTTTTAGATTACGTTGGCGCATGTGGATTATATCAGTTAATTAATAAGATCATTATATTTATTTATTGGTTGCGAAATCAGATTGACCAAACATAGAATATTCTGTAATTCCCTGGAATGTACAGAATGCTGCAATACATTATTATTATTTTGAAATATATATGTTTTTTGATTATTTTACTTTTTGGAAATCTACAATTGATATTCTACTAGATTACATAGTATATATATTTTATATCCAACTAAATGTAAATGTTTTAGAAGTGTTACACATATGGGTTTTTAGAAACTTTAAAAAACACTTATTACCTATATGACCATGTATCTATATCCGCAGCCGCACTTTTAGAATTTGTAGACACGTATGTAAGTCATATCAACGCTATCATAAACAATTTTGCATCATTTACCTCTTTACATCTATAGTTAGAGTGGATACAAGTTTTTCCATACTTGCAAGTTACACAAAAAAACACTTATTTCTTTTTTATTTATTAGTTTTTTTTTATACAATACAGAAAAATGGCAAAACAAAGCGGTATTAGAACTGAAAATATATTGTTTGTATGCATCTGGCCTAAGAGTATGTCAATGTTAGTAATCGTAGTTGGTCTTATGTGTAGAATAAGCCTTGAACTTCCATGTAATATTTGTGGATCCTAAATTTCTCTTATATTCAACCACTAATGTAAAAGCGGACCAGTCCGTTCCCCATGGGCAACTGCAAAGTTCACTTATCTCCTGATCGATCAACTTGTTGTACACTTATGTTGGACACAAGACTGTGTAGGGAAAAGAATACAAGGTATAACATAGGCAATCATTTGTAGCATTGTGTGAAGACAACATTGACATTATAGATACGTCCAGGCACTTCATGTAGGTTTTTATGTAAGTATATGTACTATATAAGCAATATCTACTCTAGACGTGCCCACTTATAGACAATGATTATAAAACAACCTGACGCAACTTGTTACACATTAACGATGACTCAACCAAGATAATATTAAATAATGTCAAAAACTTGCCAGATTAGACAAAATAATTTCAAAAAACTATTTTTTTCAGCTCTTTTCAACATAAGGTAAAGTAAAGGTGCTGCTTGGGTAAATCCGGATGTACAAATCATTGGATTAGAATGATCTTTTTAATATGTGTATTCCTGGCATGAAGGATCAGCAGTAATATTATGAATATGCAAAAGAGTAACATAATAAAGTAGTGACAAAAAAAATTCCAAAGGATCCTTTTTGTGAACTACGGGAATGGGAATACTAGTTAAACCAACTAGTTCTTATGAATGTAAACTTTTAATCCCATAATTTAGAATATTTCCTAAATATAATAAACTACTGTAAAATATGAAATGTAAGACCTGACACAAGGAGATCCACAAACGGCTAAGCGATAAAGATGGTAAAAATGGTTTGCGCTGTGTCATAATCCAAGACAAGTTCCTACTAAGATGATAGAGAACCTTATGGGAAGATGGGTGAGGAAAACCCTTTTCGTAAACAACGTTCTTATATGGAAAATTATTCAAAATAGGCCAAACCTTCAAACATGGAGCATGCATGGAGATCTGTCCAAAGTTTGTCATAAGATACGCCCTTCAATTAGGGTCCTAATGATGAGTACTTGGCTTTAGTACTGTACATGAACATTTTCTAGGTCATATGAAGGTAAGTACTACTGGTCCAAGTTTCGGGTAACCTTGAATGTCTACAAACATAGTGATGTATAGGAGTATAACTAAGAATTGACTGTACACAGGGCTACACAGTAGTGATGCAGATACATGAGCTGTGCAGAGGGAGAGGTGCCCGCTGCTTTAGAAGAGATAGGGTGAAGCCAGTCTAGAGGTTGGTGGTAAGGGAGAGCCAGTCTGGAGAGGGGGCAGGGTGAGCAGAGTGGGTGCTGGAGAGGGCCTTGATCCTGCACTGGAGAGGCAGGGAGAAGATAAACAAGTGGAGGGGTTTGATTGCAGCCATCATCACAGCTTTCATTTGGCTGCCTAATGAGTCACATCACAGGCAAAGAGAAAAATTGTCACTGGCCCAGGCGCTAATGAATTTTTTTGCAAATTGTAATCAAGGCAGGGCCGTCTGAGGCTGCTGATTAATGGGACTCGGGGGGTTTGGGCTCTCCCCATCCCGTCCTCCCCGCACTAAATTAACAGCAACTTGTCTGAGCTTCAAATTAACTCTCAATGATTAATCCTGATGGGAGCTGTGAAGAATAGCGCCTGCTAATAGCTCCTGGCCCCTGGTGCTGCTTTCTATTAATTCCCATCCCTTTAGCTGCTCCAGCCCGGGGCCGGGGCTGCACTGCACCATATTTGTTGCTCCCATAAATTATTATTTACATCTGCAGATCAAATCATGAAGGGGGGGTCAGGTTCAGCTGCTGATCCCCCTCCTGAGAGCCTAAGGGTTTTTTTATGACCAGAACCTAATTTCAATCAAAAGGTCATGCATTTTGACTCAAATGTATATTGGTCTTTTATGTTATTCACAAAAATGCCCTTGCGATAAAAAATGAACATGTCCTATTCAAACACACACATGCATAACACATTACTGCAATCGTTATACAGTACCGCATACATGTGAAATGGATTCGGGTTACATTAAAAGAACATTATAATCCAATCTTCTTATGGAGTCCTAAAACAGAACAAGAAAGTGTCTATAAGTGTATAAATGAACATGTGAACATAAGAGTAATAATTTTAAGAGGCAAACACATTGACAAGCTTAGAACCTACAGTTTTTAAGGTTCTGGGGCTAAGAACTAAATTTAAACTATTTTAAACTATTTTACACATTGGATACCCACTAAGACCTGGCCCCACCACACCCTTATCAGGTCAACTCTCCGTTAGCTAATGCCATTCATGATTGCCCTATGGAAATTAGGACAATTGACCGGTATTATATAGCTGCTTACAATGTGCATACATTTCTCCACAGCCTGAAAACCCATTTGTGAGCTGAATGATCAGAGTTCTGTCTACATGTATTCAATTTTACTGCCTCATTAAACCAGTCATTGTAAAGTCATGTTCTGTGTGCTCTTGCTAAGACGTCACGAAAACAGTGTCCAGCTCCTGCCATCCAGTCTCATTCCACAGGCTGCAGGTGCCACAATCGGGAGGACTTAGATTTTTGGTCAAAGGTCTCATTTTGCAATTTTTCTCCTAACTACATGATGTACATATCTGTTCTAACAAAGATCGAGTTCTTGTTTCTTCTTCTTAGCCTTGGCTTGACACCTAGACCCTGGAGTTTACAGGCACGTCTGAAGAAACAATTCATTGTAAATTGAACAACAAAATACTATTAGGCCTAGAAATAGCTCAATTAACAGATGCATGATAGACAGTAGTAAAGAGTAGGTGAAGAAACCTCAAGCTCCGTATATAAGTGCATTTTCATGGAGGATTTACTTTTACCTGTTGAGTTTAATCCAACAAAACAAAGAAACTGTAAAAAATTATAAAATATATTATATGTACAAGTGTATCTATCAAACATATGTTACATATAACGTATCCTTGCATGGGTAAACATATTGCTTGACTGCTTTATTTCTTATACAGACAATCCCCTACTTAATAACACCCGACTTACATACGACCCCTAGTTACAAACAGACCTCTGAATGTTAGTATCCTCCATATATACTCGAGTATAAGTATAGTTTTTCAGCACAAAAAATGTGCTGAAAAACCCTAACACAGCTTATACTCCAGTCAAGGAAAAAAACAAAAAGTGAACTCACCTTCTGACGCTCCCCGGCATCCATCGCGGCTGCTACATCGGGTACTGGTCCGTCACAGTCTTCGTGACATCAGCCGCATCGGCACACACTATGATGTCAGCTTGCGGCTGACGTCATGGTGCCTGTGACGGACCGGGAGGGGCTGGCAGGCTATATACTCGAGGGGGCAGGCAGGCTATATACTCGAGGGGGCCGACAGCCAGGCTATATACTACAGGGGGCAGGCAGCCTATATACTACCGAGGGCTGGCAGGCTATATACTTGATGGGGCTGGCACGCTATATACTATATGGGGCTGGCACGCTGTATACTTGATGGGGCTGGCAGGCTATATACTTCATGGGGCTGGCACGCTGTATACTTGATGGGGTTGGCAGGCTATATACTTGATGGGGCTGGCTGGCTATATACTCCAGGGGGCTGGCTGGCGATATACTCCAGGGGGCTGTGACCAATGCATTTCCCAACCTCGGCTTATACTCAAGTCAATAGGTTTTTCCATTTTTTTGTGTCAAAATTATACTCGGGTTGGCTTATACTCGAGTACAGGCAGTCCCTGGGTTACATACAAGATAGGTTCTGTAGGTTTGTTCTTAAGTTGAGTTTGTACGTAAGTCGGAACCATATACTTTATTATTGTAACCCCAGTCAAAAATTTTTTGGTCTCTGTGGCAATTGGATTTTTAAAAATGTTGGATTGTCATAAGAACCAGGATAAACAATAAATCTTAATTATAGGCACCATTGATAACTGTTACAGCTGTTTATTGTAGCCTAGGACTAAAGTACAGTAAATTACCAAAATCCAGAGGTCGGTTTGTAACTAGGGGTTGTATGTAAGTCAGGTGTTCTTAAGTAGGGGACCGCCTGTATATATGGTAATTTACTGTACTTTATCCTTAGGCTACAATGCACAGCTATAACAGTTATCACAGG
Source organism: Engystomops pustulosus (assembly GCA_019512145.1). NCBI lineage: Eukaryota > Metazoa > Chordata > Amphibia > Anura > Leptodactylidae > Engystomops > Engystomops pustulosus. Next base: position 66,279,380 of record CM033648.1, read on the forward strand.
TGTCTGTAATGAAGCTTTAGTGTTAATCCTGGTTCTTATGAAAACCCAACATTTGTAAAGTCTGGAGTTACAATTATAAAATATACAGTTACGACTTGCGAGTTACTGCCTGTATATTTAGTTACGAGTGCAATTCAGGTTATTATTATTATTATTATTAAATCTGTGACACAAACCAGTAATAGCTATCACTGCAAATCTGTCAAACAACACACCTATAACAACAAGCCTATCTCTATGGCCTCAAAGTTATTGTTGGGTTTAGCCACAAATGCTCTTTTTATATATGTATATATGTGTCAGAGTAAGGCTAAATTCACACTAATGTGTGCCCGCTGTACCGTAGCATGGCAGGCACACATGGGTGCGGGGGAGAAGAGGAGGTGATGAGCGCCACTCACCCCTGCCCCTCTCCATAGAGAAACATAGGGCACAGCGCCGTATTCTTGGGGAAAGTTAGGACATGTCCTATATTTCTCCCAGCTACAGAACAGTAGGGTGCCACACGTATGCTGCACTGTAACACTCCATATGGTGCCATGTACCCATTGCCAGCCCATGGGGGGGCGTATATCCGAAGTATATACGTTGGTCATATATACATCCCCCCAACGGCTGTGTGAATGAGGCGTAAGCAGAGGTCTGGACACATGTGAAGGACCAACAGAAAATAGCTGGGACGAGGAGTAGAAAGTCCAGGCAGATGAGAAGAGTGTGAGCTGTATCATGAAGTCTATTGACTATTCTTTGGAACTATATTAGTTAAGGTGGAGTAGGGCCTGGATATAGAGATTCTGGTCTGAGGTCTCCATTTTTATGTATTGCTATAGAAAAGTGGTTTGATACAAAAGCATGGATCTAACAATCTCTCATCAGCAAATATTGCAGTCATCAGGAGAAGTTATCATGATAGTCTTGGTCAGACAGAGAAGAAACAGAATTATAATATTCATAATCAGGGTTTACCTGTGAGTCACTTTACTTAACAATTTTACTTAGCTTTATTGCTGTTGTAGCTCCTATAACGCAGTGATGGTCAGTGTAAGATTCCAGAGCGCTCTCTAAGCAGACACTTCATGATCCCTCTGTGCTATGAGATGCTGTGTGCTGACAATGTGCTCAGATTATCAGGGCACAGGTTTATCTACACTTTTATTTAGCTTCTGAACATTCTACTAGTATCTGACACATAGAAATAGAGATGACTCAGATCAGAAAGAAGAAATGATGAGATCCATGAGATGAATATAAAACTCAATGACACTCTTACGTGCAGCTCTACTATATGCCTCCCTCCCGGATAAAACCCTTATGTGTCTGTAGCTTGTAGAGTAAGTCTCTGCACGCTGCTTGCCGGCATAAAGTGCCTGTGTCTGAGCTGGTCTTGTGATGTAGAGGGAAGGGGCAGGAAGCAGAGTGCACTGTAGCCATGCAGACAAGAGAAGCTATTCATAAGAAGAATCCGACCATAGTCAGAAGATTTACAGTCGGATCCAGGGGCAACCAAAATTGTATACATGTTGGGTTGTCATAAAAAACATGATTAACAATAAAGCTTTATTGCAGACACCACTGATAACTGTTATAGCTGATTATTGTAGCCTAGGGCTAAAGTACAGTAAATTACCAACATCCAGAAGTCCGTCTGTAACTAGGGGTCGTATGTAAGTCGAGTGTTCTTAAGAAGTGTACCGCCTGTTTTTGTTAAGAGGTCTATTGTACACAGTCAACATATGTACACCATGTCTCACAGCATCATGATCATGATTTACCATTCAGTGCAATCTATTGGGAAGCTGGTAAATATATTATCAATGCGGCAGATCTGGTGCAAGAAATCAGATTGAACCATTTTCTAATGCATTTTTCCCCAGCTTTCACTGTAAAGCATATTTATCAATCTGCTTACGACAGAATTCTGTCATCATTTTTTTCACATTTATAAAGGGTTTTCGACAGTTTTTGAAATGTTTGGTAATTGTACTAAAGGAGATTGTCTCTGCTTAAAGTTAAAAAGGCCAGATCTACCTTTTTTCTCTTTTCAATTAATAGGAGGTGCAAAGTTACACTAGACAGTCTTACACTAAGCCAAAGTCTTATACTTTGATAAATCTGATGCAGTTCAAAACCTCACAGGAACTTTGCTAGGTCAAAAGGGAAATAGGCATGGGCCACAGATATTTTGGACCAGATGTTTCTTCTGTCGTCAAGTCATTAGTTCTGCTGTCTGGGCCGACTTCTCAAGAGCAGAAGAGTGGAGCAGGAAGCTGTCAGCTCCTTACTCCTCCCCAGAGCCTATGGCCCTAAAATGAGCAACTAGAACGCCTGAATGAGGTGCAGTATGGTTATTAAATAATACCTCCTGCCCATATATGGTTTTTGTACAGAGCAATTTCATGCGAGAGAAACCAGGTCGCACCTTTGTAACAGATCATGTAGGCCAAGAAGACACAGAGGAAAGATAGGTAAGTATATATATTTTTGTTTATTCATACAGTATGCAGTGTGCATTGGGGTTGGCCACTTTACTGCGTGTTTTCTCTAATGTGATCTCTAGTTTTCCATGAGCAATCGGCCTGCCAGGACCTTTTGAGTTCATGGACAGATAGAGATCACATGACCCTCCATCTGCAGCCATTTTATGGACAAGAATCTCTGGCTGATGAGGTAAAAGACAGGAGGATTCACTTTACATATCAAGAAAGTGGTGCAGAACTTTTAATAGATGTATATTGGTACATTACTTAATTTCCTGAGGTGGTAAATATTAACATGTATTACTGGTATATTCAACCCCTTTACACCAATTTTCATTTTTGCATTTCAATATTTTCCTCCCCACTCTCCAAGAGCCATAACTTTATTTTTTCATTTACAGAGCTGTATGAGGGCTTGTTTTATGTGGAACAAATTGTACTTCCTAGTTACAATTCCTAGCAGATTCTATTCACTTTCTCCATAAAGAATATTGTAAACACTGTAAATACTGTTTGCTGATTTTTACAGAATACTACTCCAGGTCAGACCAGGCATAGTTTTGTCCGCTAGCCAGGACGGCCGGCAGATACATCATGAGGTCTAAGCCTCTTGATCTATCAGATGTGTGATTGATGTATGTACGAGCGCCGGCGTATGATAAATCTCCCCCGTAATGTGAATTTTATGTCATCCCTTATGGTCACTTTGAGAAGTATCCCTTATCCATGCGTTTTTTTCAAACAGAGAAAAAGTACTTTATCCGCCGTAATATTTTACATCAGAAAAACGCATGTATAACGGATACCTGCCAAACTGAACATAATGGATGACATAAAATTTACATTGATGTTCAATGGGATTTTTAAATGATAAGTTAAACTTCTTTCTATACTTTTTTAACAGAGGTATGGAATGGAGGGAGGTTTGAACAGAAGTGGGAACTTAGCCTAAGGGTGATACTACATGTCGTGTTTTTGGACCAGTTTGCATGCGTTTGGCTGCTTTGAACCTGTTTATCTTCATTATAGAAGTGTAAACATTCAAAAACGTATCCATTTTTACGGACTGAAAACGCATGCTTTAAAACGGTTCAAAAACGCAACAGGTGACATCACCCTAAGTGTGTCAGTTTTTCGGTTGACAGTCCAAACCTTTTAGTGGGCCAAGTCTTCTATGAAGAGTCTACCAGCTGGTAAGTATTTCTGGTGTATGTTAAAATATAATAGAATACTTCACTGCATGATCTTATTGGATCATTTAATAAAGCCAAAAATAGAAAAATATTAGGAAAGCATCATTTTGGGCTAGAGCCATACCCTTTTCTGAATCTTACTGGCACAGGTTGGTTCCCATTCAGGATAAATGGTGGAGGTCCCATATGTTCCCATGTTGGTGAAGCCCTCAGGCCGTGTCAGGTGTTATTCAGGCATGTGCCCATCTACCATCCTGTTTCAGATTTTTCTATTCTATTCCTCATAGTAATGTATGTGCAGATGTCTAAGATAGGACAGATAAACAGGGAATTGATCAACACAGCCAAATTTTAATACACTAAACGCTCAATTTCTATGATAAGCTAAAATTCTTGGTTTTGAAGTTTGGATAGCTTCTTTGGATTATTACAAATCCACTGTGGAAAACTTGAATTTTATGTTCATTCATTCTTTATATATGAAAATTCATTTTGGAATTCACTTCATCATAAAAACAGAAAAACAACAACATTGGTAGAAACAAAAGGGGAGATTAAATAGCACACAAAAATAGCTTGGCACACCAAGTCTCATTTAGTGCAATTTTACATGGATCAGCTCATTTGCAATTCCCCGGTCACGCCCCAATGAGCAATACATTAGCCCAGTTATCCTGATCACTCAGTGAGATTTGTAAAATGCCTTAAATATTGTGTGGTTACAATCCACATAGAAGGAGCCTCTTGTACTATGTGCATCCACTCATTAAACTGACCTCCTGCAGATTGAGCTACTTAGATAACCTTCATCAAGGTATTAGGACACTCGTGACAGTGTAAGGGCTGCCTCCAGGATTTCATTAGTTTCCACTACTAATGGTGCTGTTGGGGTTGATAGATTTGATGTGACGCAGGTTTTTCTTTTTACTTCTGCAGGAAAACATTATGTTCTCATGCACACGACCGTGTTTGGAGGCCTTGACATAGCCACGCAACTTCATCGCGCACGGCCCTGATTCAGGTCTATTATTCGCGGTCATGATGTGGTGAGGCCTGGTGCATGCAAAGTGTCTAACCGAACCATGAGCAAGGTGAGCAGACGTAACGCGAATCATAGAGCAGGTCCTATTCCTGCCCATATTGAGCCAACCACTCATTTACTTTGGGGAGGGGCAGAGAGCACCGGAAACCGTATTCCACACACAGTCATGTGCATGTAGCTTTAATATGTCTTATTATTTATTGAATTAAATGTGCTTTCATACCGGACTTGAGTCCAGTGGGCGGTCCTATTCCTTGATAGACATGTACCATTGTGTCATTCTGTGAGAAAGACGTCCAAGTTTGGCTTTGTATTAACATGTTCATGTTGGTTGGCGCAAATTCTGGAATTAAAATTGTGTAACCAAGGCCGTCTAAAATTTCAGTTTGTGCTTCAGATAATATAGGTCCAGGCTTATAGTTAAAAACACTCAACAATGTAAAAAACCTTATAAGACTTTATCCTATACATACAACTCTTATACTCTAGCCAGTTATTATCAAATTCATGAAAAAGATCAGACTCGTTGGAGCTTTTTGGCCAAAGGGGGCATAACGTTAAGATTTTTTTTTTGTCCACCAGTGTGTGATCAAATTGGGCATCAATCTTGGAATGACCACTCCAGGATTGGCTGGCATTACACCCTCCATTGCTCGATTAATTAACTGCTTTACTGCCACAATGATTCAACCTTGTGTGCGCATGTTTATAATGAAGAAGGGTGACTGATCTTTTTTCAAATACACATGATAATGGGGAGAAGAGAAGGAGGGGGCGAGAGGAGGGAAACTTCATTGTTAGGAGCTAGTGGTGAGGAAAAGGACGCTGAAAAGAGGGAAGAACTTTTTTTTGTTTTTATGGATCTCTCTGCTCGGCTAAAGGGGAGGCCCCCTCTCCTGTTAACTCTGTCCTACTCATGGACTTGCAAAACTGGTTGGAAGGAGCAGGCCAAAAGCAGAGCAACACTTTTAACCCTGTAAAATAGGACACGAAATGGAAAGAAGATATAGTCATTAATTGGGGTGTAGATGGTAAATAATATTTGAGAATGCAATGTTGTAGAGCTCTTCAATACAATAAGCATGTTAGAGGAAATCCAAAGTCTGATTCATAGCTCATAAAGCAATGTCACTGACTAAATCCTCTTTGCAGGATCTGGCTTTATTAAGGTTTTTTATGGTCTCCTTATCCTAAAAAAGATGTTTTCAAAATAGGCTAATGAGCTGCAAGTGCTCCAGGGGGCATCACCAGAGCCCCTCCTGGCTTAATCTGCACGGGCAATAACATGCCCCCCCAGGTTTCTATTGCATGATCTTTATGTTCTGAGGGGAATATGCTGCTGTCTGAGGGGCCACCAGCTCCTCAACCAAACCAAGCATGCATGTGTAAGGGCAACTGTGCATCATAAATTTCAGATTCCCCAGCCATCGTTATAGGACAGGACACTGAGTATTACAGAGCAAAGGGCAAATCTTCTCTTTGGAACAAGCACACCAAACCAAGAACACAGTTACAGGTTGGTGCTGCTCTTCTTCAGGGATAGGGACTCCTTGGATCATATACCACTATGATGCATGGAGTCCTGTCCTTGTCTGTGGTTCATCTGTGAAATCTAGCCACTGCAGGTCTACGACTCACAGACCAACCATGGTCATCAGAAACAGTCCTTAATGTAACAGAAGATCTCAACCAACCAAGTATTCTGTCTATAGCTAATAATAATATATCGGCACCAAAAGACTGTGGTCCACATTACATTACCACAGTAATTGTCCTAGATTCTGGTAAAAGCTCCACCTTCTATTTTGGAAGAATCAGCTTTGACAAATTTATCACTAACTTTCACCAAAAAAAAAAGAAGATGTCTTCAAAGGAGGACAATATCTGGCTTATTGCAAGAGGCATCAAATCTACAAATTTGGCGCATCTTCAAAATCAATGGTTTTCTCTTTTGGTAATCTAAAATCAGATTGATACGTGACCCACGTGTAATTTCTCTGAGACAATTTACCCCTGTCTAGTTATTATCAAGACTACGTTACTTTCTATTTCCACTATTTTGCTCATTGCCTAAGCTGAATCTTTAATAAAAAATAGCTTGAAACCAGCTAATATGTTCTTAATGAGTGGAGAACAGAGATCTTCTTTAAAATAGTTTTGACAAGAGCATTTGTTAGCCATATGTTCCTAAATACAATTAATAATGGATGTTTTTCGCAGTTTGCCGGTTAGTGATGCAACAGATGTTCCACGCTAAGCAATCTGGGAAGCAAATTGTTAATCAATTAATTCTTTTAGAAGTTTCCTATAAATGGCAGAACTGCTGTTTAAGGAGTATGTGGAAAATGTATATTTGGAAACAATTTACAGATTGTTAGGATTAAAGAGCAACTTCTATATTCTATACACCTGCGAAAGAGTACTACCAGGTTCTGGACTTGATTGGTGGAACTCAAATCCCCAAAGGCAACAACTATCCTAGTGAACAACTCATTGTAGTAGGTCCAGATCCTTTATTCTCTAGTTATCAGCTATGTTCAAAGAGGGCGGTTTCCATTTTGGAGTGGCTACTTCATAGCCGATGTAGATGCACATGTACATTTATAGGGGGTCTACCGGCAGTTTTTCCCATACAAAACTGCAAACTGTGTTAGTATTGGCCCAGGAGATCTTTCTAACCATAACTTGTGTGTGTTGTTTATAGCAGCAGGACTGTGCAAAAAGCATTTATATTCTAGGATTGAAGTTAGAGTTTCCTCGCACTGCTGTGTTCTTTGATGCATTCAAACTTCACCCTAGCTCCTCCCCTTTGCTATTATATTCAACCAGAATACTGCAATACTGCAACAGAGGGAGGGGCTGTGATGTGAGATTTCACACAGCCGTAGAGCAAAGTGTACCAAGTTCAGCTACAATCCAAGAATCCATTTTTCACAGTTCTGCTGCTACTAACAACACAAACTATAGCTTTGCATGTCTGAACTGCTTTTAGTCTTCCTTTAAATGAATATCCAACCATTCCAAACTGACTATAAACTCTAAACTCATACTCCCATCTTTAATAACATCCCTATACACTAGCAGAGCCCATCACCATTGGCTTTGAAGGCACAACAAACCTGGCATAACCCATTTTAGTGCCAATGAGTCCGTCTCTATAATGACTATGCAACCCTGTTGCTTCTTCTTAGTGAGAGAGAGCATTATAAAGAAGATTTTCCTTTATTATCCATGTGCAGTGTATGGGAGACACTACAGAAGCTAGTCTTTATTTACCGGCTCGGAGACAGGGGCGTAACTACAGTGGTAGCAGCCATAGCAACTGCTATGGGGCCCACAGTGTCAGGGGGCCCCAGCATCCAACCTGGCACACTAAAGAGTGGATAATGTGCATCATTATATCCATATTATGCAGCACTTTGTACATCATAATATGTATATAACATATATGTGATGTATATATGCTGAATATGTATGGTGTCTGCATATACTGTATGTGTGTATATATGCTGTGTGTTTGTAAATGTCACTGTATGTGTGTGTATATGCTCTATATGAATAAGCATATGTGCATAAGTGTACAAATGTGTGATTGTAACTTGCATGTGTGAGTATACAAAAATGTATCATTTTCAAGTGGGAAGGGAGTCCCCATGTCGAAGCCTGCTATGGGGCCCTGCCACTCCTAGGTACGTCGCTGCTTGGAGAAAACTGAGAATTAAATACAGAACATGAAAAGGGTAAAACTGCTAAGCAATACACTCATACTGTGGCCGAATTTAATAGGGATTTATGGAAAATGGCTTAAAAGGTGAGGAATGTTTTAAGTTAAGCCTCAACTTCCCTTATTGTAGTCTGCACATTGGAAAAAGGACTTTAAATAAACAATATAGTAAAAAAAAAAATTGGTCTTCACTCTTTAGTTATACTTCTATACATTGGGAATAAAGGGAATATGATAAATATTTTTTTTCTCCTTTAATGAAATCCACTCTATTGGAACATGATTTGTAGGTCCAGAGCTACAGTCATATAGTCACTTTCTAAATATTGTCAAAATAGCATAAAAAATTTGAGCCCAATAGCGTAAGAATGTTTGCCTAATTCTCACTCCTTGCAAAGTTTGCGTTCCTAAGTTGTCATGTGCCGCACCTTATTTAATACTATAAAGGGTTGCATTTTTTGTTTGAAAACACTCTACATTGCTAACATAGGGTGCTAAAATTGCTGTGTGTTGTGCAAAAATTGCCACTTTTCTGAAAAAGACGCAACGAAAACTACAAAACAAGCCAAGCCGGTTCTGGCTCTGGCCGCTCATCAATTGTTCATGACATCTGTAATCAAAATTCATATTCTGTCCTTCCCGCTAGTGCGGAAGGTAGCCAGTGACATAAAACGGCTGTGTGCAAAACACCTTCCTTGTGTATCCGGTTGGAGACTAGCCAGATTTTCTTGCGCAGCCACACTGACCTCACCGGCTATGTGCTGCGCTAGCGGGAGGGACAGAATCTAAATTTTGATTATTGTTGTCGTAAATAATTGATGGGCGGCAGAAATTGTTCAACTGGCTCAGTCCGGAGCGGTTCTGGCTCATTACTATGTTTTTATAAAGTGGAGTTCTCTGCAAAAAGGTGCCCAGTACCCCCTAAGGTAACGAGCATGTCAGTGGGGACAGCCTACCACCAATAAATCTGGTGGTAGATGTCCTTTAATGCCATCCAAGTTCTCGACAAAATGTACACGTAAATTTTGGCCAATGTTTTAACACATGATAATACTTCACAAATCAAAGCCTCTTTCAAACTAAGCTCAACCCCTAAAACAGTGGTGGAGAACCTATGGCACGGGTGCCGGAGGTGGTACTTGGAGCCCTCTCTGTGGGCACTCAGGCCCTCACCCAGGTCACCATTTAGGACTCAATACCTTCTCCTGCAGTCACAGGCAGCCCAGTACATGCCTTGTTCAGCGCTATTTTAAAGTGACTAGAAGTGCAGGAGGAGCAAGGAGGTGCTGACAGTGCTGGATTATGATTGTAGTCCCTTCTCCGGGCCTGTGATTCATCCTGTTAAGGGACCTTTTTGGGAACCTACAATAATAATCTGAATTTCTCCATCTTTCTGCTGTATTGGTTTCCTTGTGACGCCAATACGTTTGAAACCTGTGAGTTACTTTAGTTACTTTAAATTGGCATTTGGCACTTTGGGAAAAATATGTGGCTTTTGTTTGTAGTTTCGGTACTCAGTCCCCAAAAGGTTCGCCATCACTGCCCTAAAACATTCATTAATGTGGTTATAGGCAAACTTTGGGGCAAATTTCTTCTGAATTCTGGCACAGCCACAATAATAACTTAGTAGGTTTAGTATGACGTCTTGTCTATTCTTACAGATCTGGCTTAAAAACAATACTTAGACATGTTTTTTGTAGAAAAAAACATCTCCCAGTTACTCCTTCAGATAAAAGTATTAAGCCCCTCTGGGGTTTTTAACCTATCAAAGTTGCATACACAAAACAGAACGGTAGGAAACAAGGTTGCAATAGTGTACATATCCATATAGACTCATAATAGTGCAGAAACGTATATCATGAAGATACATCCAGTACATGAATATTACTGCCGGATTCTAATATCCACTTGCTGGTTAGATTCCCTCCTGTAAATGGCACCCTTTGCCTTAGGATATTCAGAATAATCAAACTTCAGGTAAATGCAGCGGGGAAAGGGCGACCATGACCAGGGACCAACAGAAAGAAGGTTCTTCAGAAGCAGAATTCAATATGTGGTAAAGTTGAAAACAGCAAATATTCTACATTTACTATTTGCCATTCTATTATTTCTGTGGTTATGTATCATTATAGTGAATCATTAATGTGTAATTGGGAAATATTTGCTGTCATAATTGATCATTTTCACTGAAATAGTGGGTACTATTTCTTTAATGTGATTACAGGCGGTCCCCTTCTTAAGGACATCTGACTTACAGACGACCCCTAGTTACAGACGGACCCCTCTGCCCACTGTGACCTCTGGTGAAGCTCTCTGAATGCTTTACTATAGTCCCGGACTGCAATGATCAGCTGTAAGGTGTCTGTAATGAAGTTTTATTGATCCTTGTAGCTAATACAGCTAAAAATTTTGTAAATCCAATTGTCACTGGGACAAAAAAAAATGTCTAGAGCTACAATTCTAAAATATACAGCTCCAACTTATCTGAAAATTCAACTTAAGAACAAACCTAAAGAACCTAAAGCTTTTCTATAGGGGTTCGGGAACATAAGACATCATCACATCAGCTTTGATGTCCACATTTGAGATCCGGGATGCAGGCATACCCGTGTGCCTCTGTGTGCCCCTTCTCGCCAGCACCTCACTTACCTAGCCTCGCACCAGCGACGGTCTCCTCTCTACAGTGCGAACGTCCCCTCCTCCTAGGGCGCGTATGCGCCGGCCATCTGGAATTTAAAGGGCCAGGGCACCGCTAATTGGCGCTGGCCACCTGACAACCTATGAATGCTCAGCCTCTTCCTGTAATCCTTGCCAGATCTTTGTGCTTCTATGCCTAAGAGAAAGCTTCATTCCATGCCCTTTGCGATTATCCCGATTTCCCACTGGGACCTCTTTTCCGTTCCTGACTCCGATTCCATGCTGCCTGTCCTGACCTACCGCTATGTCCCCGACTCTGATTCTGTGCTGCCTGTCTCAACCTCCTGCCTGTCCCTGTCCACGAGTTTGCCTGACGAATCTGTACTACACCTTAGCCGCCACCGCGGACAAAGTCTTGCCTGTGGAATGACCTGTTGGTACCAAGCCACAGTAAGTCAAACCCGCTTTGCGGCGGGCTCTGGTGAAAGACGGGTACCACTTAAACTCTGGTCCCAGGTGTTAGCTTACGTCATCATCTGCGGTGGTCCAGTGGGTCCACTGCCTATAAAATTTGGTGGGTGGCCATATGCCCACTAGCAGGCTTGGACCCGGGCTTCTCCCATATTATAATCCACTACTGATGAGATCCCTACTCACTATTGTGTCATTGTACATTGTTTCTCTTGTTTCCAAATACCTCCACAACAAAATGTTTGTTCATTGTCCCAATGTTTATTAAATAAGGCAAATATTACAAAAAGTTCGAACTCCTACTATTTTGTGCATACATCAGCTAAGGGTCTACATTTTTATACAAATTCGATTTTTAGTTCTTTATGTTTAAGTCGCTTAAACAAATTTCAAAAAACCTGGACAGATGGAGGGAAATGAATGTTATCAATCTTATAGTATGGATGTCATATTACATAACATGGAAAAAAGAATGTGCTCTAGGTGCTGGGTCTGAGGATTGGGAGTTGTGTGGACATTTATTGGGAGCTGTGTGGACTGTAAGTGGTTAATGCTATATTGCAGTATACATATTATTTGTTATATGCAATGTGCTGGCTGCTTGCAATCAATATACCACGGCTGTCATAATTAATAAGAAGACCGAAAAGAGGAGGGTTTGATGAAATGTAAAGTAGGGGAGTATGAAAAATATGTGGAAATATTGGCAGTAGGATGGTAACAATAAATTTACATGTTAGGGGTTTAGTAATATATCAGAAAAACAGATGAACGCGTTTCCATTCTGCTGGTCCTTCTCACTGCCGTGGAATGATAGGAATACAAATCTATTTAGAGATTTACAGAAAACTATACATAGATGGTATGTAAAACTCAATTATAAGAGACAACACATGGGAACCATCCTCCCTATACCAAACATAGAAGACTTTACCTTTATACTGTATGTCTCCATATTATGTACCAAGGGATAACATATTGCAAATGTATTTTCCTTGGTATATCTCAGCGCGGTAGCAAAGTAAGGTGGCGCCATATAGCAATATTGTGGAGTGCTCATGGGACATATGACATTATCCTGTAATTGGGCATTCTATGGCTAACTCTATGCGTTTAACATGTTTTTCAAGTTTTTTCAAACATGGTTTCTTGTGAAAATTCCATAGCGTAAGGTCACTTTCACACATCAGTATATGGCAGTCGTAGAAGTGCATGGTGTACTGTTCCATTGCCGCATAAAAGATAGCGCATGCTCTTTCTTCGGCTGAGTACGGTCGTACAGCACCGCTTCCTATGGCACACGTCGCCTCTCCAGCCAAACATGTGCTACACTTGGGTCCCGGTCTGGGTATTGCACACGGTTGTGTGAAAGCAGCCTAAGGCCTCCTGCACATATCTCGTGCACTTATATGTGAACTAGCGTTCTGTGTGTCATCAGCAGGTTAGCAGCGCTCATGCGCCAATGAAAATTAGAATCCACATGCATGAGCCCAAAGAGGTGAATGGGTGAGCTAGCTGATGAAATGGAAAGAACATGTCCAAAATTCACAGTATCATGAATGTGAGCGTCATTTTTTTTTACATGCAGGTCTATGGGCAAGCATGTATGGCAGCATCACAACTACATATCGGAGGGAATGTGAAGAAGACGACTCCAGTGTGCGGTGGCTGGGACAGAGTTACTTGGCTTGTCCGCTATTCAATAGAGAAAGGTTTCTGCTCCAATATCCCTCAATGCAGATCCAGTGCCAGAGGCAGCTGAGAACAGCTGATGTGTAGGGGTGCCAGCTACCTTCATGGTCACAGCATGGGTGAGGAGCCATAAGGCCTTTTGTGAGTGCCCGATGCATTTGCATGGGCAAAGCTGCCACAGGATCTACCTGGAAAACAATACCATGCATTCATTTCTTGGCTACTGCTATGTGGATGGCAAGATGGGGCATGTCATGGCTGGGCCGGCAATCTGGGCATCCGTCATCTATCCGTCTAGTTATCTATCTCCTATAATTTGTCTATTTTCTATTTATACATCTATCCAATCACTTATCTACATTGCTTTTTCTCTATTATCTATATATTTTGTATCTTCCTATCCATCTCCTAAATAGTTATCTATACATCTATCTATCAATCTTCCATCTCTCTTCTACTGTAGCTATCACTCATATCTATCTATCAGCTATCTAGCTATCTATATATAATATATTTATATTTTTCCATCTATAAATCTATCATCTATCTATAAATCCTCTTTCATATTTATCTTCTATCATCAATCTACCAATCATCTGTCTATCTCCTATACAATTCTCCTACAGTCCCATATTACAGATTGCCTTAACTGTTTGTATACTACAAAGTGTTATTATTGTGCAGGGCTAAAGTGAGACGCTTGAATGTGAGTGTTCATAAAATAGTTTTATTTTGGGGCCCAACTTTTAGTTTTGTCCAGGGCCCAGGTGGGAATTTACCCACTGGGCTTCCTGAAGGGAAGTTAATCTATAAGGTAGTTAGCTGACTAGCTAAAGATAATAAAATATATAGTGGAGTAAAGGATTAGGCCTAAAAAGGGCTATCCTTACATACATCAGATGCACCTACCACCGGATCTACCTATTAAGGTACCCCTTACGAGTTTTGCCTTCTTTCGGCTTCTTCCAGGATATATGCAGTCCACCATACTTCCTCTCTTTTATACTTAAAGAGGACCTGTCACCAGATTTTGCCCCCCCCCCCCCCCCCTACCAACGCTCATAAAGGGTTCCAAGCCCTCCCCATATCACCTAAAATTAGCTGCAAGTCAGGCACTGTACCTTATTTACAGCCATGTTTCTGATATGCAAATGATCTTTTCTGACTCTCCTGAGAGGGAAGAGTCAGATATACCAGTGAGCCACACCCCATTATTGTGACTGACAGCTCTGAGTCTCTTCAAATCACTGCTCTGCCTCTTTGTACTGAGGGACTGTCTGCTAATATTCAACTACAGACATAAAAAACTCTATGAAAAGATGGGAAATATTGTGTAAATTTTTTTACATGGTGCATGGTGTTACATTCATGACATGTGATCAGTGACATCATTGCAGGTCCTCCAGACTTTTAAGAATAGCAAATTGTACACCATGTATGTGATTACATGAAATCACAGCAGCCTCCATGGAGGATGAGGAGGAGTAGAAGTGACTTCATGTGGTCAGATACATGCATGGGGTACAGTTTGCTATTATTAAGAAGCTAAAGGACCTGAGATGATGTCACTTTGGTCACATGACATGAACTGTGACCTGCAAGCAGGCATAAGGCAAGGGGAGGTTTAGATGGGAGGGGCCAGCTGAGCAGGACACGCCCCCTCTGATGCCAGGGAATATTAGATAAAAGGTGAATTCTGTGGATGTAAGTGAAACAATTTTTAGTTAATAGAAGGGGGTCAGTCAGTGAATAGGGCTCTATAGGAACCTGTCAGTGGCTGTGTATGTGCAAATGTGGTGACCGGTTCCCTTTAAACATTAACCTTTCATAAACATACAATAATAATAATAAAGTACATAATTCCTTCTTACAAATGACTCAATTTCAGCTCTCTAGAGACAATAAATTGTAGTGCTAAAAATATCTAAATGAATAAATAAAGAGCCCACAATAATGTTACTCATAAAAATCATTTAATTTCAAAGTTGCCATTTAAGCCCAAAGGGGTGAGTGACAGGTCCTTCACATGCTAAACCACAGAGACATATTAGAAATTTAAAACTAGGGTTAGTGAAAACTTCAGAAATATTAAAAAAGGTAAAAGTGATCATTCAGTACCAATGCATTATAATAGGAATCCATATGGCACAAAATGTATAGTTTTAGAAATAGTTGAGCACAATTGGAGAGGTGAAGATTATATTAGAGCTATGAGTAAGAGGGTTACTGGACTTGTGAATTGAAAACACTCACCCCTTTGGGCTTAAATGCTGACTTTGAAATTAAATTATTTTTATGAGTAAGATTATTACGGGCTCTTTATTTATTCATTTAGATATTTTTAGCACTACAATTAGTTGTCTCTAGAGAGCTGAAATTTAGTCATTTGTAAGAAGGAATTATGTACTTTATTAGAGAATAGTTTTAATATCATACACGGTGTTATTGATTATAATTTAAAATAGGTTCTATAACGTACGACGCACTTTAAAGGGGTTATCCAGGATTAATAAATATATTAGGGCCGGGCTGGGGCAGGCTTTTTAAAAATAAAAACCGTTTCCTCACCTCCTCCGGCAGTGCTGCTGTCTCATGCTGCGGTCCGTCTGATCTGTGCCCCTGTTTGTTTACAGGTGCACATAAGCAACTTCCGGACGGCCAGAGGCTCCCATCCGAGGGAGCCCCTATCTCCCAGGGCCCTACAATGCTGAGAGATAGGAACGGATGGGAGCTCCGTGTGGGCGGCTTCTGCGCCCCTGTAAACAAACAGGGGCACGGATAAGACGGACCACTGTGCAGGACATCAGCAGCACCGGAGTACACATTTATTATTTTTAAAAGCCCGCCCCAGCACGGCCCTAAATTATTTATTAATCCCAGATAACCCCTTTAAGGCTATCACTTTTAAATTACAATTGTTTGTATGTTTATGAATGGTGAATGTTTAAGTATAAAAGAGAGGAAGTATGGTGGACTGCATACACCCCAGAAGAAGCCAAAAGTAGGCGAAACTAGAGTCAGGTGGGAGTCTCTGATGCTTGTAACTCCAAAATCCTAATATTTGATGTTTTAATGGTTCTCAAGGCCTTTTTTAATGCTTGTTTGTGAGTGCAATACATTTTATATACTATACTTTCATGGCAATGGTGTCACACTATTGCAGCTTAAAGAAGACCTGTCACCCCCGGAAAACCCAACCACCAAATGTGCCCCCCATAATCTTCCCCCAGCCCCTTTCTCCCTAGCCATTTAAAAAAAAAATTATGTGCAGTAAATTGATTTAAACCTATCCGACCTCTTACCAAATAAGAGGTCGGATCCTGTATCTGGTGTGCTTGCAGTCGGCGGTATGGCTAGGGAGAAAGGGGCTGGGGGGGATTATGGGGGGCACATTAGGTGGGTGGGTTTTTCCGGGTTGACAGGTCCTCTTTAACTTCCTATAGTAGGCAATATCTGACCAGCGGAGAACTCAGATTAGATCTCAGTTCCTGGAGGTATCTTTACATGGATGCACTCGAGCTTGGATGTTCAGAGAGAGACTTGGCGGTCAGTGCTTGCTTCCGTCATAAGAGGTGAAGATCATGAATCCCTACTCCTTTGGTCTGCTCACAGAGAGGTACTGGGACTCATTTACTAAGGGTGCCGCTGCTCACTTTCGTCAGATTGTTTGCCTTTTCCGGGGATTACATGGCTTGCACAGGTATTTAACCAGTGTCTCCACTGGGATTTTGGCGCATGCGATCCTTTTTTGGCACAGCTGCACGGCTTCCATGCGTCACAACTTAGGGGGTGGGCTGTTGGACGATCCGACTGATTCGGACTGAGTGCGGGATTTAACTTTCAAGTTGTGTCGCAAGCCCAAGCACTTACACGCAACACTAAAAAGAAGGTGAACTCTGTCGGACCTGAGCGAGGAAGCGACACCTGCAGGATATCGGGTGAATCTTAGTGAATCGCGGCACAGTGCATTATCGTCGGACAATGGACTTTCGGTGAACTACAGCGGGAATGTAAGTAAATGTGCCGCACTGTGTTTGATCTGATCTATGTTTCCCCCATATTTGGAGGAACGTTGACAGTAGAGGGGAAATTCTTCTTTTGTGACTCTGTACACATTTATGTGCGGGACTGAAATAACTCTTTCCCATCTCGCTCAGTTTTCTCTAGGAGTTCTAATTGTGTGTTGGCTGTTATATGTGCACATATAAGATCTAGGTGCGACAATTTCTTCCACAAGAAAATGATGCAAATTTTACCCCATTTGGAATTTTTTTCCTGCTTCCCAGTTAACGGCATGGAACATTAAATACTGTTACTACAAAGTACAATTTGTGCAGAAACCAAGCCCGCACCCAGCTCTACACATGGAAAAATAAAGTTATAGATTTTTGAAGGTGGAAAGTGAAAAATTAAAACACAAGAACAAAAACGGACAAGTCCTAAAGGGGTTAATGTCTTAACATTTGTCAATCTTCCCACCTAAATTTATAGTATAACAACTGGCCCAGATGTACACTGTTGTTCATAGCAAAGAGAAATTAAAATCCTTCTCCTACTGTAAATTAGAAGCGATCCATTTTTTATTCTGGATATTATTATAGATTTTTCCTGACAGAAAAGAAATAATGCAAATGAGAACAGCAAAATCGGTCACACTCCACTCCACCCTTTGTGTACTGTAATGATCCATCAATGGTTATGTTACACCACGATCCCTAACCTTGCTCAGGGTGTGATAATAAGAGGCTCATTTGCACATCATAAAGTGTCTGCCTTTGGTGGGTTCTCCACTTCCAGAAGATTTCCCTCAGCGCTATCTGGTTGTACAGAAGGAGGTACCAGCAGCGCGCCTGATGTCCTGTCACGGAGAAGCATGTTGGAACACAAACGTGCATAATTGAGTAATCAGCAGCATATAATTGGGTGCCATAATTAATTTATTGTTGTGTAAGCAGGAGCCATTCCTGAGCGATCCTCAGCTCCTGACACACAGCATCGTCGCTGCATTGTGTTACATCCATTCAGGACATCGGATATCGGGATGAAAAATGTATTTATAAAAATATTCCAAAGCAGGGGGGGGGTTATTTGTAAAAATTTGTAACAGAATTGTATCGCCTGCCAATTTGCGCAAAAAGGAACATCTCATGAGCCACATTTATTATTTATTATGATAACTTTGACCTGCAACAAGACTAAAATAAAGTGGTGCAAGAAGCTTTATTCATGACAAATCCCAGGTTTAGCTCCATTTTTTCCACAAATACTTCTAACCTTTCAGGCACAGGCTTATAATATATAACATTTTAACAATAACACCAAAATAAATAAACTTCATTTCACTTACTGGAAATCAACCATCAAAATCCATCATGATAAACGAGGAGTACTCACTCATAGATCCAAGACAAAAACAGGAGAGAAGGCCACAGCATCAAGCATGCTTGACAAAGATTCATTGTGAATCGAAACGTTGCACTTTTTTCTATGCCTGTGTGAATAAAGGTTTAACCTTTTTTCATCGTATTGGATGCTGTGCCTTCTCTCCCCTTTTTGTCTTGGACTATGGATCCTGCACACTAGGACCCTGGGCTGCGTGCATCAAATAAACAGCTTCTGGTAAATAGATTGGTTGCTGTCTTTTTTCTTTTTTTACTCATAGATCCAGGCACTGTGATTGTGGAAATCTTCTTATATTTGTTACTCACGGCCTCCTTCCTTCTAAAATCAACTTTGAAAATGATGCGCATGGACCAGAAGGGTTCCATGTAGAGTTACCAGGGCCCCTCCATACAGCAGCTTCAGAGATTGTTACACTGTCCAATGAGCACTTTTCCCTTCTACTGTGTGATTCAACTCCTCTGCTGCAGTGAGATTACAGAGAGAGGGGGAAGATGTGCTCTTGCACAGTGTAAAGGCCCGTGAAGCTGCAGCACAGAGGGGCTGTTGAGAAGGAAGAAAGAAGAATGCCACGGATAATAAATATAAGGAGATTACCACAGTCACAGTGTCTGGATCTATGAATAAGTGTCCCTGGTTTATCATGTTTAATTTTGATTGTAGATTTCCCACTATTGCCCATTTTCATTTTTTTGTTTCCATATTTTGCTATCCTCCTATAAAATTCCATAACTTTTAAATTTTGTGTGTAGGGAGGGCTTGTTGAGGTACATCCTGTATTATAAATTCCTTGGCTTGTTCTGGGAATCAGAATAACTTCTAAATTAGGTTAAATTGACCAAAAAAAAGCATTTGTGCCATTTTGGTATGAGGTCTGTTCATTGTGTGGCCAAATGACTAGTCCCCTTTATTCCCTGGGTCGGTATGATCACAGGGAAACCAGATTTATATAGGTTTTAGCAGAGTTTTCAGACTCACAGTAATACAGTTACAAATTACATATGACAAATTTTAGTGTCCCAGTAATAAAGAACCAGACGGTGACTTCCAGTTGCAGGATCACATGAGAGTAGTCAATGACGAGAGTTTCACAATGAAACCCAGAAATGGATTGCCTGGATGAAAATGTTCAGGAAGATCCATAATAAAAATAGTTACCTATAATTACCAGTATTACGCTAAAATGTGTTGCATCATCATAATCATAATTCTTCAATGGAGAAACAACTTTAACATCGGAAATAGAAAACAGTGTTCATTGTGGAAATTAATAAGTATTTACATGCTAAACGGTAAGACCTACAAGGGCAGCAAAGGGGGTAGTGGCTCCAAACTCTTGGGCTAGGCGACCATCTCTGGAGATTTTAACCAACTTGTTTTATACGAGTCTATAAAAAAAATGTTGTTCTCACCTTACGACGCCCCAACACCGGTCCTCTTCTTTCTTGCGATGGTCCTGCTCCGTGTCCCTGCACGCTTCCCTTGCACACACCATGATGTCAGGCTTATACACGAGCTTATACTTGGGTCAGCTTATACTTGAGTATATAGGTGTATGTCCAGGACACAGATAGAGTTGAATGCAATGACTTTAGACACTTTCAGCATGTTCGCCAGGGAATCTCCTGTGTCTATAGACACATACTGGCAGGTGGAGGCCCACATCTGATAAGTATATCTCGTATCGACAAGAAACACTGGGTGAAATAGGGTAGGAGATTGCATATTTCCATCTTGCTGTATTATGAACAGAGATAATAATAGTCTATGGAAGACAGATGCCATTATATAGCATCCATCCCTGGCCTTCACCGAATGTGTTCCCCGATAATATAACTGTCTGTATGTGGAGAAAACCTGAACATTCGCAGCAGCAAATGACTGCTAGCTGCCGATGTTCACTTCTCCTCCCACATTTGGAGAGGATGTATCCCACTGTATAAACATTCCAAAATATACTTTAATAGAAGGTGAAAATGAGATGTGACCCCAGCCTTAGTTATAGTTGTATAGGTGTATTGGTATACACCTTCTAGGACCTGTGACAGTCCTCAAAAGGACGAGAAGGGATAGAATTAGAGAGGAAACATAATGGGGCACATTTACTTACCCGTCCCATCACAATCCCTGCTGTGCATTGTCCGACGAGGATTCGGAGCTGCCGCGATCCATTAAGATCGTGCATCCAATTTCCTGCATGTGTCGCTTCCCCGCTAGGTCCGCCAGAGTTCACCTTCTTCCTCCTGGTGCACGTGAGCGCTGATCTTACGTCACAATTTCGTTTTTAAATTCTGTGGTTTGTCCGAATCAGTCGGGTTGTCCGACGGCACGCCCCCCGATTTGTGTCGCATGCAAGCCGGCGCCGGTGCGCCACAATCCGAATGCGTGCACCAAAAACCCGGGGCAATTCGGCGCAAATTGGAAATATTTGGGAAACCCGACAGAATCGCAGTCCTTGTACCCTTGGTAAATGTGCCCCAATGTGTGACGCAAGTATGGATTTTATGTATACATACCTCTGAACTTTTGAGGCAGGAAAAGAATAGGTGACCTTTCCTCTTCGCTGGTATCCCTAGCTCTGAAGTCAATAGCTCCAGTGATGTCATCATATTGTGCCTGCCGACGTCTCATGTACATGGTGGCTGCAGATGATCAATGACGATGTTGGAAGCTGATGCCTTCCTTCATCATCTTTGTATTCAACTCTACCGGCATCCTGAAGACATTGCAACCTGGGACGTACGTCCCGCCTCCCGGGATGGCGGGGCAGAGCTACAGTTCAGGACTGTCCTGCTGGATCAGGGATGTGCTAAGGAGCAGGGGAGAATATTTATTTTAGAAGGAAGGAGGCCATGGATAACAAACACGGCACCTGGATCTATGAGTAAGTGTTATGATTTATCATGATGGATTTTGATGGTAGATTTCCTTTAAGGATGGTTTGTTGCATGTGCATGGAGAGCTCCTTTAACCACATGTTTTCTTCACAGCAAGCGCTGCAACTCAAATCAAAGGCCTTTTAGCTACTTAATTGAGTGATATAATGAAGGAATTGCCCACACCTGATGAAACAGTCGTTGAGACAATTGTCCAATTACTTTTGGTCCCTTTAAAAAAAAATGGTGGCAAATGTTAAAGAGCTCAAATCCTTCATACTATTATAATGTGGCTCATATGAAAGCTGAAAGTCTGATCTTCATGTCCATAATATAATAACTTGAATACAATTCAGGAAACATATATAAAAACAAAACAAAATTTGTGACCAAATAATTATGGAGCTAACTGAATATGGACATAGCACAGCACTACTACTCACAGCCTTTATATATGGAGACAGCACAGTACTAATATTCACAGCCTTTATACATGTCAACAGTACACGTGCTACAACTCTTATCCTGTGTATATGGGGACAACACAGTACTACTACTCACATCCTTTATATATGGAGACAGCACAGTACTAATATTCACAGCCTTTATACATGTCAACAGTACACGTGCTACTACTTTTAATCCTGTGTAATTGGGGACAACAACAGTACTAATATTCACATCCTTTATATATGGAGACAGCACAGTACTAATATTCACATCCTTTTATATGTAGCAGACAGCACAGTACTAATATTTCACAAAATCCTTTATATATGGAGACAGCACAGTACTAATATTCACATCATTTATACATGTCGACAGTACAAGTGCTACTACTCTTATCCTGTGTATATGGGGACAACACAGTACTACTACTCACATCCTTTATACATGGAGAAAGCACAGAGCTAATACTCTTATCCTATTTTTATGGGCACACAACACAGTACTACAACTCACATCGTTTATTCATGTAGACAGTGCAGTACTACTATTCCCATCATACATTTCTTGCCACAGAACAGTACTACTACACCAAGGGGCCCAGGGCTGATGGAGGGGGCCACATAAGGCTGTACGTAAGGAATCCATGGGGGTGAGGGTGGCTGTTTCTAATGAATCCATAGGTGGTGAGGGAAGTATTATATAAAATAACCATTAGGGGCTGTTTATAAACGGGGGAATATTTTAGAGAACAGGAGACTGTTTTAGTTTTAAAATTTTTTGTTTCTTTACGGCAAAGGGACCCACTGAGGCTCTGTCGCCCAAGGGCCTACTGAAACCTGGAGTCAACCGTGCTCACAGCCTCCAAATAGATGTTATTTGGGGGCGCTGAGCAGAACCAGTATGTTCCACTATATAATCACTGTATGGTGGTAATATTGGTATATCTTTATTTATAATACTTCTAAGTAGCTTTGAATTATAATTAACAGAACAATTGTCTGTACCATGTTGGATTGTCCAATGGCCCGCCCCCCAATTTCTGTCGCATGAAAGCCGGCGCCAACATCTGATTGCATGCAACACAATCCCTAGCACGATCACGAAAAGTCGGAAAACCCGACGAAAATTTGGTCTGGGTGAGCACACGGCCATGTGTAAGGGGCCTAAGATAGCATTTTCATGGTTTTCTGAGTGCTATTCAGATCTGGCCATACGTGAATCTCCTGTCCTGGCGTTGCAGTCTGCATATGGCCTTGTGCTGTACTCACGACTCGCAGCCGAGGTGTTATAGCATGGCATTAAAGTCCCTTTTCCCTGGGACCGTCGTATGATGATATAGTAGATAGCGTGTGCTTGGTGCGGCAGGCGTTGGGCGCTTGTGCGCTGAATTCCAGGCATTCCAGCCAAATGACAGCTGCAGAGGAGTCCTCATCAGACTGCGGGGACAGATGCAAATCAGTTTAATTGAGAGAAGCAATGCTATCATGGTTCTTTGTAATTAGTGAAATGAGGATGTGGATCCTGGGTGTGCGGTAGAAATGTGCACACTAGAGGAATCGCAGATTTTCCCCGTTTCCATAACAACCAGTACCTGTTTCCTGCTTATCCTCTATACACACAGGACTTGGAATTTTTTTTGGGGTGCCCACAAAGGGTGCACTGATCTCCAGTGAGGTTTACCTGGCATCTCTCCTTTTCCATGGAAAGATGTATGAAGGGTGAACGCAGCGGGGTCCTCGCCGGGAAGACGCTGTCAATAAACAGCTGGGATTGGTTCCAACGTCTTCATATTAATTCCCAGCGCCTCAATGGGATCTGTCAGACAGACAGAAAGGATTAGGACTGTGGGAAGCAATTTATTTGAATTCTTTTAGTGCCAGAGGGGCAGAAGAACTACTGTGTAGCTAACTATGGCTGCGCAAGGTTAATACTGATCTACAAGCGACATTTCGGAGGATTAACCCCTCATCTACCTCTTAATAAGCTACAATGGCTACTTTAGGCCAGTGATCAGATTAAAAGTCACTATAGCTGCTCTTCAAGGAATTTCATGGCTATAATTCTGTTGTCACTACTTTCCTACCCAGCAAAAAGAGAAAGCTAAAGGCCCCGGAGCAGTAACTGACCCTCTGTATGCCCTCCGGGGGACATGCAAATTGACATCTTCTTTTGAAATCTTCAGAATTGTCACTTTGATTCCTAATTGCAAAGAAAACTACAGGTTCTGAGTTAGGGTCATCTTAATCTAATTTACTGTGCAAATCCTGTCTATTTGCCCTGCAGAGGAGGCAGCTTAGTGATAGAATGGATTATGAGGAGGCAGTGGGGTCAAACGGAGGATACGTGCTACAGGATTGTATAGATAGAACTTTACTTAGAAATCTCACGGCTCCAAAAATTGGGGAAAACTTCATGGGAGAAAACTAAATGAAATGGGATTGATCGTGAAATAAGGAGGACTTGTTTTATCATTAAATGTTATGCAGCACTGGAATAAACGGGAACTTATCAGTACTCGAAAAAATGTGGTTGTTTGTTTTAAGAATCTAAAAATACACTTTTCACATTTTCTAAATGTTGTTGTTGAATACAGTCATTTTAAACTCAATTATTTTGCAGCCAGTCCAATCAGAGACCTAAAAGGCTCACGAAAATTGACGCAAGGTAACTGTATATAAAGCACAGCACAATATTTCATTGAAAAATGATTGAGCACTGTTAAGGGTGCATTCACACACAGTAGGGCACATTTATCAAAAACACTGCAGTCTCTACTATGTGCAGTTTGCATGTTTGTAGTGCAGAGGGCGCCAGATTCAGGATTTCTGGCACCCGTTCATCAAAAATCTGGCACTCGTGGCACTGCGCCGACAGAGTGCACCAACGTTTTTGGTGCACCTTTAATATAGGGTGTACAACACACTTCTGTCGTACTCTGGATAATAAATGTGGCACACGGCTTGACTGTGCGTCGGAACGTCCCTTTATGTGCAGAACTTTGTGTCGCGTAGGGCATAGTGCAGCTGCTACACAAATGAGTTGCGGACACTTCTTAAATACATGTGCAAGCAGTGTGCACTGAAAAGAACGTACAAAGTCCAACAGAAAATTGGCGCAGGGGCTTTAGTAAATGTGACTTATAATATAAATAGACAAATATATAAAATAATTATATATCACCTTTATCTGATACTGGCTTGCATCAAAAAGAACTTTAACCAGTCACGTTATTAAAGGGGTTGCCAAATGGTAAACATTTTCACCTGATGAATACACTGGCTATCCCATTTCAGCACTTCCTGCTCAGCCTCAACTTGCTTTTAGCTACTGTTTGGCTGGAATGGATTTCGTGAGGTCATGTTCACACTCTGCTTTTTAATTGCATCTAAAAACACAATTCAAGAACAGCAGCGGACAAAAGATATTGGTCGAGAAAGGATTTATTCTTGTCTTTCATTTTTTTTACCTATTCTGAAATTTGTGAAAAAATTAGACAAAAAAAAAGACAATCCTTTAAATTTTATGAACAATGACCGCTCACTAGCTCATAAGAAATCAACTACAGGCGGTCCCCTACTTAAGGACACCCGACTTACAGACAAGCCATAGTTACAGACAGACCCCTCTGACCTCTGGTGAAGCTCTCTGAATGCTTTACTATAGTCCCAGACTGTAATAGTGTCTGAAATGAAGCTTTATTGATAATCCTTGGTCCCATTACAGCAAAAAATGTTTCAGTTTCGACTTACATACAAATTCAACTTAAGAACAAACCTCCGGACCCTATTTTGTACGTAACCCGGGGACTGTCTGTGCTAAATAATATTCTTATTTTAGTGTTCTTTTAGAGAATTTTTATGCTTAGTTCATACTAGCAATGAAACAATCTACACACACGAATCAATGTATAGATTGATAGGGATAGAACCAGAAGAAAGTAAAAAAGAATGGACAAGATGGACTGTTCTGAGGCTCGTGCAAACTGAGGCCAAGATCTTCTGCCTGGATCATGTATTACCCTATTACAGACCTATCGGAAACCTTACTGGCCGGTATGTATATAGAGGGGGGGTTTGTAGCGAGTTTATTTGACACGAGACGAGAAGTTATATAGAGAAGTAAAGGTGGCCATAAACATTATATACAAGTATCAATTATCATAAAGTAACCAATTGTTTTGCAGGCTCTACCAGAAGTATGCACATATTAATCCACCATGCCCATTACAGTGGCCCTAATAAAACATCTTCAATATCACCAGGCAATGTTCCCTTAAAGAGTAACTCCACCTTCATAATCACTTTTAACACATAGTTAAATCCAATTCAACCTTTTCAAACGAACCAAGTGATGGCCATGTTGTGTTGCTGACTTTTTTCTTATGGCATTTTTTTGTTCTGAAACAAGGGTCTATAGTCCTGCTCATCATTATTGGCACCCATGAAGTTTAAGTACATAACTTGGAAGATCTCCTGGAAAAAAAAAATAAAAATCAGTTTATTTGTATAGAACATTTGTGTTTAACTCCTTAATGATACGAGACGTCGTAATACGTCACGCGTCGGCTGCGGGTGAATGGAGAGGGCTCACGAGCTGAGCCCGCTCCATAGCCGATAAACCTTACCACTTACCAGTAACACCGGTAGTATGGCAGTATATGGTAGGATTAATCAGACAACTTAGGGTTAAAGTACCCTAGGGGACCTGAAAAATAGTAAAAAAAAATGCTGAAAGTGCCCATAATGGAAAATAGCGCCCAAAGTCAATAATGCCACTTTTTTTAAATTTTGAAAAACATAAAAAAATAAATAAAGAAGAGACCAAAAATACATACAGTCCTAAAAATAGAAGCATTGAAAATGTCATCAAAAGTCGTAAATAATGACACCACCCACAGCTCTGTACGCCGAAGTATGAAAAAGTTATTGGCACCAGAAAATGGTAAAATAATATATATATTTTTTTTTTTGTACAGGGGGTTTTAATTTTTGTAAATGTATGAAAACATAAAACAATAAAATTTTAGACATTTGGGGCGCACAGTGAAAGCCGTAAAATCCAAGCCCACAAGAAAACAGCGTAAATGCGTTTTTTTCACCAATTTCACTGCGTTTGGAATTTTCTTCCTGCTTCCCAATACACGACATGGAATACTAAATACCGTCACTATGAAGAGCAATTTGTTATACATAAAACAAGCCCCCGCATAGCTCTTCACATTGAAAAATAAAAAAGTTATAGATTTTTGAAGGTGGGGAGTGGAAAATGGGAATGCTTAACTGGTCATTAAGGGGTTTATACAAAAAAAAAATCCTAAAGTATAAATGAAAACCAAAAAATGGGAGGGAAAAAAAAATAAAAACCTAAATGGAAACACATTTTGACTCACCTCTGGTAATTCACTAAAGAGAATCACCTTGGTTTAAATTGTCAATGCCCACGTGACATAAATTAGCCAATGAATGATGACTTCAGTGGTTTAAAAAGCCACATGGTAGCCCTGTTCCTTTTTCACAATGATGAAGACAAAAGAGCTCATCAGAACTACTATTATTAGCAATCACAAGACCTCCTAGGGGTATAGTGTAAGAACCTCCCCAAAGACCTCGGTGTCCCAGTTTGAACAGTGCGTAAAGTTATTAGAAGGTTTGCCAAGTATGGATCTTCAAGAACCTTCCTGGATGTGGGGGAAATAGGCAAAAGATGCCTTCAAGGGTTAGTGGGAATAGTGGAAAATCATCCAAAGACCTGAAGACCAACCTAGAACTATTGCTGAACTATTTATTCAAATATTCAAAAGCCTTAACAAACTGCAAAGGAAGAGTATGAGAAAATAGCTACTGAGGAGAGTCAGAACCAAGTATTAATTACGGGGGCCTTTATTGCAGAATTTGCCGTTTCTTCTTTGAAATAGCAACATGTAAGTTGAAAAACAATGTTTTATTGCTGTATTACTTTGGACCACTAATTAAAAAAATTCTGAGGATATAACTTTAGGACATTTCCAATTATTTCTAAAGATTTTGTACAGTCTATAGACTGGAGAGGAGCACTGTAACTTTCCTATCTCTGCCATAGTACAGAGTCTATTTCATCCTGACCATATTTCCCATGATGCAATGTTTTCTCTTCTAAAGGAACGGAGCAGCAATTCCGATGAGAAGAAAATCCATTGAACCCCGTTATTCCTGGCAGCAGTGGCGTAACTAGGAGTGGCAGGGCCCCATAGCAGGCTTCGGCATGGGGCCCCCCTTCCCACCTAAAAATTTTACATATTTGTATACTCACACATGCAAGTTACAATCACACATTTATACACTTATGCACACTCATATAGAGCATATATACACACATACAGTGACATGAACATACACAGCATATATACATCACATATATGTTATATACATATTATGATGTACAATGTACAGCATAATATGAATATAATGATGCACATCCTCCACTCCTCCTTTAGTGCGTCAGGTCGGGTGGTGGGGCCCCCTGACACTAAGTGCCCCATAGCAGCTGCTATGGCTGCTACCACTGTAGTTACGCCCCTGCCTGGCAGCTTTCATCACATGAAGGAGCATGTAATAAGTAGCGTAACTAGCAGTGAAATAGTTACATAAAGTGTAGTTTTAAGGGTTAACAGTTTCCAACTTGGGGTGCAGAGATAGGCACAGGAAATTGTTCAGAATGATAGACTGTGATGGATAGACTGAGAGGGAATAGGGAAGCCTCTGCCACCCCTAGTTTTTGCAAGAGAACCCTGCATACACAGAGCTGCACAGAAACAAGGCTCTCCTGCTAGCTATCTTATACATAAAAAGACATATATTTAGTATATTTGTGGCACAGGGGTTTACAAGCTCCCTTTAAGATTTTATGGGTAATTAAAGAGAAAGGAGTGGGGGACATTTGAGCTCTTTTGTATTTGTTAAAGGAATTTATGCTAAAACTACTGAAAATCTTATTTTGATGGGGATATTACGCATAATAGTAAAACCCATGCCACCGTTATTTAGGCCAAGTTATACCACTAACTATATTTTATAAACTCATAGAAGCTTGATCAGATTGAGATCTAGTGATCTAAGCCTTTCCCCCAAACCCCTTTATGTGTTCCTAAAACCAGGGCATATTAGTCTGCTGAAAGAGACCACTGCCATTAGGAAATACAGTCACCGTGATGGCAGATGGTGTCAGCAGTAATGCTTGGATACATTATAGTAACATTCACATTAATGGTAAAATCCAAGGTTTCCATTTCCCAGAACATCACTCTGCTTCTTCTGTCTCTTTAACAGATTAAAGTGGCATTTCAGAATATTTTCATATTTTTATTGATCACTTATGTTTCATTATGTTTCGATTTTTGATGCTCATGTGGCAAGTGAATGTTTTTGGCTGTGAACGGCCATACTCTGCAAGTGGCAATGTATAGTGCATATCAAATCCAGCACTAGCTTTATAAGCAATGTGTGCATCATCACAGTACCCACTAGTGATGCACACAGGGGGTGCATCGCCTTCCTTACTTGAACCACTTGTGTGGCCATTTAATCAATGGAACACCAGGAACATCTAAAAAAAAAAAAACTTACATTTTGTAGATATTCTGATCCAGTTGCCTGGCAAGCACAATTTAGCTCATGACAAAGTTAGACCTCCTGCACACGGTTGATGTTTTTGGACATGTGCTATACAGTGGTGGCCAAAAGTATTGGCACCCCTGCAATTCTGTCAGATAATACTCGTTTTCTTCCAGAAAATGATTGCAATCACTAATTCTTTGGTATTAATATCTTCATTTATTTTGCTTGCAATGAAAAAACACAAAAGAGAATGAAAAAATCATTGTTCATTTTACACAAAACTCCAAAAATGGTCTGGACAAAAGTATTGGCTCCCTCAGCCTAATACTTGGTAGCACAACCTTTAGACAAAATAACAGCAAACACCTGCTTCCGGTAACCATCAATGAGTTTCGTACAATGCTCTGCTGGAATTAAAGACAATTCTTCTTTGGCTAACTGCTCCAGGTCCCTGAGATTTGACGTTGCCTTCTCCAAACTCCACAGGTGTTCTATGGGACTCAGGTCTGGACTCATTGCAGGCCACTTTAGAAGTCTCCAGTGCTTTCTCTCATACCATTTTTTAGTGCTTTTAGAAGTGTGTTTTGGGTCATTGTCCTGCTGAAAGACCCATGATCTCTGAGGGAGACCCAACACTGGGCCCTACATTGTGCTGCAAAATTTGTTGGTAGTCTTCAGACTTCATAATGCCAGACATACAGTCAAGCAGTCCAGTGACAGAGGCAGAAAAGCAACCCCAAAACATCAGGGAACCTCCGCCATGTTTGACTGTAGGGACAGTGTTCTTTTTTTTTCTGTAAAAAGCTCTACATTTGTCTCATCTGACCAGAGAACATTCTCCCAAAACGTTTTAGGCTTTCTCAGGTAAGTTTTGGCAAACTCCAGCCTGGCTTTTTATGTTTCTGTGTAAGAAACCTACCATAGATTCCCTTTTGGTTCAGACAGATAGTACGGGTTGACACTGTTGTACCCTCGGACTGCAGGGCAGCTTGAACTTGTTTGGATGTTAGTCGAGGTTCTTTATCCACCACCCGCACAATCTTGCGTTGAAATCTCTTGTCAATTTTTCTTTTCCGTCCACATCTAGGGAGGATAGCCACAGTGCCACGGGCTTTACACTTCTTGACACTGCCCCCCAGTAGACACAGGAAGATTCAGGTCTTTGGAGAAGGACTTTTAGCCTTGAGATTGCTCATGCTTCTTCACAATTTTGATTCTTAAGTCCTTTGGTCTTCTTTCTTTTCTCCATGCTCAATGTGGTGCACACATGGACACAGGACAGAGGTTGAGTCAACTTTAATCCATTTCAATTGGCTGTACTGGTCAGTGGTCTTTTCTATTTGGATCACAATACAACAATCATCTTCTATCAATGAAAATGTACAAATCTCCAGATGCCGGTGGACTGGTTGGTACTGTAAACATGTATCACTCAGTGCAGTTCTTCTTAAAACAGCTTAATATTTAATTTTTATTAGGGAGTTGCTAATCCAGAAACTATCATGATATTTAACATAAGATACAATTTGATAATAAAGCCATTCATCCAGGCATTTATCGCTAGTGTAGGTGTAGCAAAATATCCACAAGAAAACCATTGTTCATCATTGATCGACATTGATTGTGAATACACAAAACATCACGCTATCCATACTACTGGTCAAAATGCTGCTTATGGTGACATCTACATTTACAAGACATATGCATGCCTGCTGCCATCACTTAGAAATAGTAACGCTCCCCAATGGACGACACTACACACCACTTTGTGATTGAGCCAATGGAAATGACCATGAGGCAGGGATTCTTTTAACTACAATTGTCTGTCAATGGTTAACAATAATTGTCCCATGTCACCGGCTTCAGTGCTGCTGGATTGTGTGGAATGAATTGAATGGACTGTGTCCAAGTGGAAAATCTTCTTTTTGCCATATAATATAATACCATATTATTTAGATTCTGTAATGCATTATAAATGACAAATCTTCATGTGTAATAGCACAGCAAAGAATGTTACCCAAAGAACTGCAATATTTTACTTCGCCGCTCAGTTGGTGTCTTGGGTGCTTCTATGATTGCTGCATTGGATGACAAAAATATTTTTTACATAATATAATTCTAGCATATGTCTATAGATTTCTTCATATTCCATAGTTAATACATTTTTAATGCTGGGGTTTTAATGCTAAACAGCAGTCATATTACCACCAATCCTCAGGGATGGAACATGGCTGTCAAGGGAAATAGTGTTTTATTTTTTACAACCCCAAATCAGTATATAAAGTATATAAAACCTCCACTTTAGAGGCCAACACTGGAATTTGTTCAATATCTACTCTAATGTGTGTTCATCGGGAAGTGATTGACAGGTAACCTTGTTACATAGAATTATTCCAGATACGGGGCTGAAGCCTGATCCCGCTATAGTGTTTTACTTCACAGTAGTCAAGTTATTGTTTGTCAGTTTGAAAGGATATTTGGGAGTCTTCAGGGAGGAAGGAAGAACTTAGATGGGACATGGTTGGGAGGAGGGTGAAGCCCAATTTGTGTTATCTGGATGCTCTTTTCCTGCTGGATTTTGGCCCAGAAGAGGATTCTTTCTAATTGATTTTCTGCCACTTGATGCCTTTTGTTGTTCCTGCCCCCTGAGCGGATAAAAGTCTCTTTCCTCTGGTTTTCCGTCTCCTTGGCTGCCTGAATTACAATGGATAAAACAGGATTACACTGAGCTGATCCTATTAAACTCACCCAATCCTCACACACTGCCCTCCCTACTGAGCAATCTGCAAACTCACTTAGACTTCTCTCTTTCTGTTCATAGAGACTTCCCAGAGCCCCCTCCTCGCTCAGATGGCTGGGGCACCCTTTCACCGCCCTTCAACGCTGTACAATGCAATATTCATTGATACTTCCTCTTCACCAAAAAAGCGTTTCAGAATCTGATAGTTGAACGTAAGACATAACGCTAAAAAAATAATTTACCTAAATCAACATAAATCCCCATAATGTTCCCCACTCCGTACATTGGGAAATTTTATAATCTCTAGAAATGTTTTTTTGATTATATAAGAATCAACCAATGCGGAAATGGCTAGAACAGAATAAAAGTAATAGTTATAAAAAATACAAAAAAACTTAAATTAACTAATAACCTACAAGCTATTTGAGAGGAAAATAAGACACAGATTATGAATCAGAATAGTTTCGGTAGAAATAGGAGACCTTTTTCTCTAACCTCAAACTACTCCGCTGTTAGATCTGTGTAGGTTGTAATAGAGAAGACTTATATGGCAAATTTTATTGCAAAATTTTCTATGAATGAACGAAGTAGAAATTCAAAAGTGGTTTCGAAAATAATACCTGGAGCTGATTTTTAATCTGCAATTTTTTTTGCAATCATATCTGCTGCAGGCGAATCTACTCTGATGATCTGTAGTGGATTATAATATAGGAGGTTAGAATGGTAACCTTCTAGGGGGCCCATGGACAGCAAAACCAACCACCAAATTTTATATTGAGATTCTTATACATCACTTCATGCTCTTAATATACATGTACACAAGGGACATTTAAGAAACATTCCTCCAAAGGTCCTGAAACCGCAGATGGAAAGCAGGTATAGGGGGTGCATCCTCCATTCCCCAAGAAGCTGATTCTAGTACCAGATGTAGGAAGTGATTTCCAGGCTTGTAGGGGATATAATATTCATACAGCCCAGGGCCCATGGTGGTATTAATCTGCTCCTGCATATGATATATACAAGTACAATGATTTGGGAGCCCGCCGGGTCTCAAAAGCAGTTTTTACAAATATACTTTCCAGCAACTTTGAAAAAACATTGAACTCTAAACAATAGGAGTTGTGCCCAAAGCTTATTTATAATTTGTAAAGCGCTACAGAATTTCACGGCGCTATATAAAGATTACTATTATTATTATTGGGGACAGATGTATTGGGGTCTTGTTAGGGCGTGAACAGGGGCCCTCAAACTACATAAAGTGTTGCCGAGCAAAGGTGCCCATGTCTGACCTGTGCTCTATTGACTTCAGTTCGGCAAGACATTCCCGTCTGAAAGACACAAATCCAGAAATGGTTGATGTGTGGAACAGCACATAGGGCACTTCAAGGGACGGATCCCAGTGATTGGATACATATTCCCTATGCTGAGGATTAGTTGCACAACCCTTTTGAAGGAAATCTACCATCAAAATCAAACATGGATAACCCACGGATACTTACTCATAGACACAGGTACTATAAATTCTAAAATTCACAGGTACCATACATTCTAAAATCCTAAAATCATCTTTCAAAATTATGCTAAGGAGCCCGAGGGGCTCTGTGATCTGGCTTTACAGGCCTGTCTCGCCCCTACCCTGCTCCCTCAGCATTTGTACAGTTCCTCCTGAGGGATCAGAGTGGGATGGTGAGACAATGTAGCAGCTAGAGTAGCCCTTCAGGCTCATTAGCATAGTTTGAAAATTTGATTTTAGAAGGACGAACGGACTATTGCTCTATAAGTCAGCGTCCCTGGTTTATCATGCTTGGTTTTGATAGTAGATTTCCTTTAAGTCAATACATTAGTAGAATTATTTACTTTCATGGCCCATGGGGGTCTACACATGTTATCTAAAAATACTGTAATTCTAAAACTTTCCTAAAATTGAAAACATGTGATTCTATGTGCCTTTATGTATATTGTGCACAAGGACCATGAAATGTCAGACCTGGGCCACACACGATAGAAACACATAGAGCCCAGTGCTGTGTGATCCTTCGGCATCACACAGACAAGTGGATGAATGTGGGAGCCGTGACTCCATTCCCACCTTCCCGGAGCGCTGTATTTTACCCATAGAATCGATGTCTGGAGAGAATCCGTCATTTCCACTATTAAGCTGCTGTTAGTTTTTAATGCACTCGTCAATAGTGCATTTAATGGACAGGACGAGCAGCTGCAATTCCTCCGATAACTCATAAAGCTGCAGTTGAGCAGTCGCAGGGGAAGAAGAATCACCGCAAATTTTAAAGAGAAAATTGTTAATTTGGGATTGATAAAAGGCTTTTGTAAATGAGGAATAGTGGAGATAAATGGACTTGTCTTCTGCTCTCATTTTGCAAAGTAACATTTGTGAAGTCAGAGGGTTTAAATTATCTCTCCAACATCACTCTTGATTCCTCTCCATCTTGTAGACTGCTGCTACTCTCTTCTCTTTTTTCTCACTGTATATTCATCCTAAAATAATCTCTCCCTTCACCTCCCTCATGGTCCTGCTGTCTCCTTCCAGCCCTTTCGCTCGCAACATCTTCATCTTGTTCCCTTGCTCTTCTCTTTTATATTTAGTTCTCTAGTGTTTCCATTCTCCACTTTTATCTGAGCATTGTTCTGCCAGCCCCCGGCTTTTCTACAAGATTAGAGAGCAAGCTGCTAGGATCAGTGATCCCCCTGCCTTGGTCGGGAACGACTGCATTATCAGAGCATGGAATACAATTGCTTCCTCCCAAGTGATGTGAGTGTGGACCAGCTATTACAGCTGTTGGACACTCATACTCACTCGATCGCATGTGAAGGGCATTTTGACAGTTTTCAGTCCTAATTCTATGGAAAAAAAATGGGTTCATGCTGAACTATTGGAGCCAGAACCAGGAGTCTTAGGAAGAGTCCAGTACTATAAAACAATACATTATAGCTGTTCTGAGGAACGGCTGTAGTCTTCAATGCAGAGCAGAGGGGAGGGGCTGAGAAGGAGCGCACTGCAGAGACACAAGAACACAGCAGTGTGAGGATGCTCTGCCATGGATTAGTCCAGCTACAGTTCGAAGACTATAAATCTATATTTTACTTTACTTACAATACACTCAGAGGTTTTCCTGTATGCAGTTTTGCACAGTCAAAATAGCTGGAAGACTCCCTTAGGAAAAGTGAGTGAGAATCTATTTGGGGCAGATGGGTACACCCTGGTGGGAGGAGCCCCATAAATTGGTGTGAATGTGTCCATCGTTCCAACATGACCTGACGGGAGTGCCCTGAAGCCAGACAACACTATGTGCAGTGTAAGCTACCTGAAAGGGGTCCACATGATAGGGGCTAAGTTGCGGATAAGTGGGGGTCTGAGTAATGGAACCCGAGAACAGGTGTCTGTTGTACTCCCATCATACCCAGAGATGAAGCTGGTCGCTCCATTCTTCTCTATGGCGATTATGGAGAATGTCGTATTCAGCAATCTCCATCAGTGCCATAGACCAGCTGCTCTTTTCCTCTCTGGGTACGACAAGGGTACAACACCTCCCCATTCTCATAATCTGTGAGGGCCCCATCACTGAGACCCCTACCGAATAGCAGGTTAGCGCCTATCCTGTATGTCACTGGAGATCCCCTGTAAGGTGATGAGTAATACAAAAATGAGTTAATACCAAACCTATGATAAACACAGCCTAGATTTCATTTGTAGATATATTAAGCACATATTATTTCATGTTTTGTGTTTCCAAGTGTGAAGAAAAAACTATTCAAAATGTACAATAAAAAATATTTAAAAATAAATTCAACACGCCAAGCCTGTACCTACCTTACTTCTTTGAACCCTGCAAATGAGCTCCTTCACTTACAGCTCTTTACTCACTAATACCGCAATAGTTGCATTCAGCTGTGACATATACAATGGGTACATCTATGGTCAATTTCATACTATCATCAATCCCAGCCTGAATATCTAATGTCTAGTCCCCCAATAGGATAGGGCCTAGCTTGCTGATCAGATTGCGAAAATGAGGGGTTGGATCCCTTGCCACTCCGTCAGATTAATGAAGCAGACGGCCGCGCATGACCGTTCTGCTCCATTAACCTCTATGGAGCTGACGGAGATCGGTGCTCGGCATCTTCCAACGGACCACTTGTTTTCGTGATCTGCGGGGGTCTCAAGACTGAGACCCCACTAATCAGCAAGTTAGGCCTTATCCCGTGGATTTTCTTTGTGGGAAAACCCCTTTAAGTAACAATTACAGTACTGTGTTTATGAGAAATTGGCTCCAAGATTTGTTTAGTTTCCACTTGGTCAACATAAGGTCTATAAGGACACATTGACTGTCCTGATCAGGAAAGAAGTGGAACTTTAAGGCCCAGTTCACCCCTGCTTTTTCACCTCTGTTGTTATCTCCAGTTACTAGAATGATAAGAACAAGTCTTGAGGATCTGTTAAGATGTCCATTAGTTTCAGTCTACTTCTAATCCCTTCCGTTACCAGAGCAGAAAATTGGACAATTTAGTTTTTTTTAAAATAACGGAACCCTAATCAAACTCTTGCAAACAGTAACTAACAGAAGCCATTAAAAGTTTATAGAAATCAATGGACATTTTAACGGACCCGTTAGACTTCCGTTGGGATTGTTTTAGTTACGAAAGGTAATAACGGAGGTCCAGACAGGGGTGTGAACTGGGTCTAACTTATTAAGTACCTAAACATGTGAACAGATCGCATACATAGACCTATCCCTGGGGGTTTAGTTATTCAAAATGTTTGTAGATTATTTCCATCATTTGGGATGTTTTCCATGAACGTGTCTCATCTGTATTTCACACGTTATGTAGTCATACATAGTTTGTTTTTACAGGTCTGTAACATTTTTTTGAAGCAGGTCCTACTCTTGCCTGTATTTGTGGCCCGTGCCTTCCCAAAATAGTCTATGGAGCCTTAAAAAATACTGATGTCACACAGGTGCCATCAGTATGCCATCCATATTTGCGGATTGGTCGCTAGGTAACACAAAATAAAGTAACACTCAAGTGGCTGGAACAAGCCAATTACATAATTTGCAGGCCTTACGTATTTTATAAGGAGCATACATACGTTGGACATATGGGTGACATGTGGACAATATTTTGTGAGAGAACCAGGATAAAAACAAGACACATACGAGCAATGGGGGAGATCAGAAGTCTCTGAAGGCAGAACTGTCCTAATTGCCAATGCAACCAATCAGAGCTCAGCTTTCATTTTCCCACAGCCGTTTATAAAAATAAAGCTGTTAGTTGTTCTAGCAGCTTTATACTAGGCATCTACCATTACCAGTTCCACCAGCGTTGGGCAGCCCTAAAGAATAGATTATACATGAATTACTGATCTTTTTATACATTTACAATTCATATTTCTGTATCCATAGATAATTATAAGTGGGCTCCACCCACAACCCATGAGACATTGGAGCAGCCAAACTGGCAACTATGAGTCCTCAGGCACCACTTACCTCCAGCGGAAACAGGAATGAGTCTGGAGAAATCCAATCTGCCAGATGCTTGTTTCCTGCCTCGCCCATGGGTCTGGCAACCCAATACACAGTACGTGGGTGGATCTAGTCACTACTGGCACCATACGCATAGCAGGATTGTATTAGGATAGTTTTCATTGCCTTGTAAGACTTTGTTCACATCTGCTTTGTTATTTCCATTATAGGAGCTGAACAGTAAAACAAGTTGGGTCTGATAGATAGAAGACAACATCCAAGTTATCAAATACAACTGGGTCTTTCAGGTTTTAAATAACTGGGTCTGACATTTTATTCAAATGGTGTGCTAAATTATTGACATTTTTAAAAGATTCTGGGATGATGCCCCAACATTTTTATGAACACAGACCAATCTAAGGCCACCAGGTACTGGTCATCCAAACTTATCAGAGTTTGTGTGTGGTACAAAGACTGGACTGATAAACTGATAAACCCACATTTTTAAAGGGAACCTGTCAGCAGAAATTGCCCTAACCACTACCAGTATGGTGGCAAGCAATTCCACATCTTCCAGATCATGTATCTTTCATGACCCAGTCTGGTGGCATCATCCAGAAAAAAAGTGAGATGTAAACTGGTTGTATTCAGTCAAGGAGGCAAAGATTTTAACACACTCTCTCTTCCACAGAAATCCCCCATTACTGTAATTCATGGTCCTGCATCCAGAGATATCACCAAACAGATCTCCCCAAGTCCGAGGCATGATGTCAATCACATAGGAGGAGGCGTTCGGAGCCCCCTATCTTGACTTTACTGTTAAACTCTCCGCCTCCTTGACTTAATACAACCAATTTTCACTTTAAAGTAGATTTTCTGATTTATGCCACCACACTGGGTCATAAAACAAAAACTAGAAGCTATTATGCTGTTAGACAACATGCTGGTAGTGGTTTATTAGGCTAATTGCTGATGACAGGTTTCCGGCATAATTTTTTTTTTTAATTTCCATAACCATGTGATGTTATCAGGCCTTAAAAAGTGAATGTAAACATTTGACCACATTCTACAAATAAATAGTGCAGATGATAAAAGTAAACTTTAAAATATACTATAGTAATGAAATCTGTTCCTGTATCCATCTTTTTTTCCCCTTCCTTTCTTCCTTGTTCAAGAAGTTTGTGTAAATCAGTTTTCTGTCCTGTATCCTGGCAGCTGAGAAATAAAGGAACATGATAAAGTGTCTAAAGACTTTACTCTTTAGAGACAGTCTGTTGATAATCTAATCTCCCCAGAGAGATAAATCACTGAAGGAAATATGCTATAGGTATGGAGAAATGTAATCCTTAGTCTCCTTATCTGTCTGAAGAGGACAGAGCTCAGAATGCTTTCAGACATACTGCTTACTATAAGAGAAAGAAGCAGAAAAAAGAGCAGCTTATTACAAAGTTTACTATTATCACGCCTCAAAGGTTAAGTTACTCTTTAAGTACAAAGTTTGAGGAGACAACTCAAATATGTCATGATATTAAGATGTCAGAATAGCAAAAATCCACAAACCACGAGAATTTGTTTCTATTCAAATAGTTTTTCCTCAGTTTTTATTTTACATACATTTTGCATCCTCTAATAAGACACGATACAAAAGAATTCTGTATAACTTAGACAACATAATCAATAAGACACCGAAAAAATAAAAAATAAAAATAAGAACTCTGCCGTATACACCTTGCATATCGGTTGTACAGAGTCATAGTCATAAGATACACACTACTCAGGGGCAGAATCTAGCTCCACATCTGGTCAGAAGAGATAAAAAAATTAAATAAAAGTGCCCCTCCCAAGTTCATGGGGTGGATGTCTTGAAGATGGACTCTCTGCCAGAGGGAGATGACAACACGCGGTATCCAGCTCCCACTTCTTCTCAATCTTAGGACACACTTATTCCCTTTTACTGTAGTGCTCACACTCTATACAGGAGAAAACAAAATGACCACTTGTGCTCCGTTGGCCAAAGTTGGCTTGGTGAGATTAGGGGTTCACGGCTTGTAGAAAATCTCAAGGATCCCCTCCAATATCTGTAGTGTTTTATTTTGTTGGCATCTTGGGTGTCCAAAACAGAGTGAGATCTAAATAGTTAACTGCTTCATGGCTGAGAGACTCCTAGGGTTGGGATGCCATTGTACGTCCAGCTAATCGCTCCTCTCGTGAAGACTGGTTCCTTAGATTATTTGGTCACGGATATGTCATAGCATGCAGTGTATAATATATCCCTCTCCATGGTCAAGGCCGTGATTCTACAACAAGTCTGAAGACATGAGTTCTTCCTGTGATGCCAACGTCAGATGGCAGAATAATTGTATGAAACAGAATAAACCAAAGCAGTTATCACATCTCCCATACTTAGAAAAAGTGCTACGTACACATGTGGTTGACAATGGGGATATAGTGGCAAACCAGGGGGAGTTGGGGTCAAATTGCGTAGTGCAAATCTACAAATTGGGACAAAGACTGCTATTGACTAGATCACTAATTGACTATGAACCTTCCTCAGCTGTAATCCCACCCATTCCTTCTCCCTGTGGCTTATGATTTTTTTCAATAGACAGAGTTGGTAAGTGGCTGTAAGCCACCTACTGGTGGGGGAAGGGATGGGGGTTTTAGAGAAGGAGAAACTAAATCACATGAATTTTTTGGAGCATCTGTAGACCCTACTATCAGTCTTTGTCCTCCTCCATATTACACCATGCTCTACTTGTCCACATGGTTTTCTATCTCAAGCCATTTTCAGCCAAGACTGGTTATACATGGCCTGTCTCTACAACCTGATCCCATTACTGGGAAAATAACAGTCCTATAGAGTAGATAGTAAGCACTTCTAATGCCCAAAGAGCCCATCATTACACAGAGACGTGTCCAACACATTGGCAAATCTCTGTACAATGACCAGGGTCGTCCTCTTTTCACACAGAAAGGAAATAATGGTGTTCATGGCTTATGCAGGATTTATGAGATCTTGCCTGCACTCCATATGGGAAGCTGAGGATGGGCAGATGTCCCATTGTTGAGGCTATCTCAGAAATGCATAAAGACTAATATAGAGGTACATGGAAAAAAAAGGTGAACGCTGCTTGTACCAAGTCAAGTGACTCCATTTACCAATAGTAACTGGCCACATATTCAATCCAGCATGCAGATTGTGGTGGTGGAATCCCATCTACTTCAATAAGTAAACGCATAGAATACAAGATTGGGAAGTCTTGCTCTGTTATACAACCACTAGTGCACACAAGGAATGGACTACAGATGGAATATGGTTACCTTTTTGTCTAGATCTATGGAGAAAGCCAGTGTGATCCATACAACCTTTACCAATATGCCTGGAATATCGGGGTGAGCAGGTTACATGGCTGAGCGCTTTTTACTCTTCCTTTGCACATTTATTATAGATAGGACTTGCCCTTGATAGAAAACACATCACAAAATACCAACTTTAATAATATTGATAGTGGTTTGGTGGTAAGTTAACTACAATTTCATCCATTGGTTGCTTCCTATTGCCAAAGCGGTTTTTTAAATTTGTCCGAATAGCAAAAGGAAAGTAACATATTACAACACCCTTTCAGGTGAGGCTGCACTTAAAGGGGTATTCCAAGTTTTTTATTTTTTGCTCATCTATTCTTGGGCATCATTCAATGTTACATTTGAAGTGCTTGGAAACGTATTTTGCCAGTTAACAAGGCACAAGTACTTACCGAACGCAACCATTTGTATCTAAATGTATCTACGTTCGGGAGTTAATCCTCCTCCGCAAAATAAGATGGGGGGGGCACTACTACTAATCAGCTGCTTGAAGTGAAGAAGGCGCCTATATGGGTGCTATAGCTTCCTCCAAGAAAGGCCTCATGCACATGAACGGTCGGGGGACCATGATCCGGACACACAATTCCCCCCCCCCCCCATAGACGTCTGTGTAACCGCACTGGAAAATATAGGACTTGCTATATTCTGCCATAGTGCAGCACCAGGTGCTTGGCTTTCAATGGAGAGGGGAGGGGGAGGAGCGCTCACCCACCCTCCCTCCTACACCTGGTTGGATGTTCGCCCGGCTAACATCTGCCTGTGTGCTCGAGGACTAAGGCCGGCTGCCCACAAACAAGTTTGGTCCAAAAAACTAAATTTGCACATGGTGGTTCGTACCACTGGACTGAACTCAGCATGTCAGTTCAGTCCGGGAGCGTATTTCTTGGACTGACTCACTTGTGGGCAATCAGGCTAAAGCACAGCACTGTACATTGTAATGTGGCTGTGCTAGGTATTGCAGCTCAACTCTATTCACTAGAATGGGATTTTGAAGCAAACAGTGACCAATGGACAGGCATCACACACCAGACTACTGCAAGCACTGGACGGTGAGGATGCCTGGTGGTGGACTCTTGTTATTATTAACTAGCTTAAGAATAGGTGATCAAAATGAAAGTCCTGCAATACCCCTTTAACAGGCAAAAGTCTAATGTCTGTAGCAAAACAAAATGCTTTTGCTCTGGTATGACCTAACCCTACGACGTCACACAGACCGAGGCTGTATTGTAAATCTACACTTGGTTTGTAGTGGTGTTAAAGGGGCTTTACTATTGATGGGGGTCTCAGTGGTCTGACTATAGGATGTGGAAGGCTTACTCTATACTTCCATATTAAACTCTGTAATGCCATAACAATATATAGTGGTGTGGTGTCTATGTACACAGTACAGCTGGATGAGACTTCTACAGTGTGTGTTCTCCATGATAACATCTTCCATAGCGCAGTAAGTACTTCTAATTAGTGCCTTTAAGGAAAAAATATATAAAGGCACTCAACCATGTAACCACTTCACTTATTCAGCTTCAGTTTTTATGTGGTTTGTAAATCAGCTAGGCGATGTGACCCAGATGTAGCGAAACAATGGGCGCAATGCGTGTGCTTTAGGACCGGAGCCACGCAACAGAAGCCCCTCAGATGGCCGGCGACATTGTTCCATCAAACTCAATTATTTCCGTAAATTAAGTAAAAAATAACAGATTTACAGAAAAATTCCCATCTCACGCAGCAAAATGTATCTGAAGTCAAATTTTAAAAAACAGCTGTTCTCAGCGCACCCCCTTTTTTTTTTGTCCCTATATTTTTTTGGGGAGGGGTTATACATTTTGAGGGAACAAAACGCTTTAAAGCGCAGCGAGATTATGACAAGGAGTCTGAAGATGGGGCCCAGAATGTCTCTCCTAATATGATTCTTGTAAGAATATTGCAATCACATCCCTGTAATCAGCGGAGCGTGGAGAGAGCTTCCTCCTCGGCTAATATGCTCCCTTCTACATGATGAGTAATCATGTCCTATTAAACAGCGGTACAGGCTGAGGGAACTCAACTATACAAGTGTAATGAAGCCAGCATTCTCTGAGGACAGATTAGCTCCAAGTGATTTGACACATAGCATCATTGGAGCCTCAAACCTGACAAACTCAGTGCCTGCGTGTGATTTATGTGGAGCAGTGCTTGTCAGATGAGAGCAGAGCCTAAGTGTTCTGCTGGGGTAGAGGTGAAATGTGCACATAACTGACAGCTCTCGGCCTCCCTTCCTCCTCCTGCCTCCCAAATTCTAGTGAAGGCTCAGTCTCTTCTCCCCCTTGTTCAGCTCTCCGTGCTCTTTACGCCTCCCATGTCATTGGTGGCTCCTCCCCCTGCGCTGTGGAGAGGGGTGAGCGGTGCTCCAGTCTGTCTCCTTTTCACATGATCCCATTAGATTAAGGTGGGCATCAGTCCTCCACCTCCTGTGTTGCTGTTGTTGTTGCGATTGTTTTTCCGGGAGAGGTTTGGTGTAGCCATGAGCACAAACTGTTCATCGGGGCAGCCATACTGCAGCAGAAGATCCCGCACCTCTGGGGTCACAGCTTGCTTGGCGTACGCTAAAGCTGTGTTGCCGTGGAAGTCCCGTGCCATCACGTCCACGCCGTACTGGAGGAGAAAAAAAGATGTTTTATATATACAGCTGCTCTACAAATTGTGCTTTTTTCCAGTCCACCTAGCAGCTGTGACTCACTGCTCTGCTTCCCCATAGAGTTTCTATATAAGATTCTGTCTATCTTTCTTGCAGGATAAAATTCAGAAAAAATCTTAGAATGATAAGAATGATAGAATGAGATGTAAGCTCTCAGCTCAGATTCATGCAAAGTTTATATGGAGCCGATAAAGCACGAGTAACTGCTATGCTACATTTACCATGTAAGTTCTTCCTTTGCATTGATTTTTGACCACCATGTACATTAGATACTTAGCTGTTTACTGTAATGTGCATGGGGCCTTATAACTAGAGGGGTGTGCATAGCAGTCAGTGTCCATATCCAATGTATACTGTGATAAAACTATACTACTTCATATTAAAATCTATAAATGGGAAATATATTACCCTCTATACATGTTCTGTAAAGAAAATGTCCTTTCAATATGAAGGACTGGGGCACTTGTTATCCATTCCCTGCTCACTACAAGTAGGGCGTTCTTCCATGACTAGATATTACAGCGGGTAAGTAGTCTGAATGCAGAGATCTAAGAACACAGCAGTGTGAGGAGATTCTCCCAGTGCTCTATGTCCAGCTACAACTCGGAATATAAATGCATTTCCACCGTCCTGCTGCTACTAACACACACACAAATATGATTACACAGATCTCCAGGGCCAATACCTAATACTGTGTACAGCTGTGTATGGTACAAACCGGACAATCAATACAATGCCATAGTAAGATACCTGTATATGTGGTTGCTCAATATCTGACAGCTGAGGTTTAATAAAAAAGTAAACTCGTTGTTAAAAATCATATACACTTATGGTAAAGGTAATGATTCGTCTCATATCCACCATATGCAAAAGCTGCGGCGCCTCTAATGCTCGCCCAGTACATTACTGAGACGTCTGCTGCAGAATTGCTTACTGAATTGACTATGTTCCATACCAGGATTAAA
This sequence comes from Engystomops pustulosus, assembly GCA_019512145.1. Lineage (NCBI taxonomy): Eukaryota > Metazoa > Chordata > Amphibia > Anura > Leptodactylidae > Engystomops > Engystomops pustulosus. Next base: position 66,324,156 of record CM033648.1, read on the forward strand.
GCACCCAAAATACAGCGTGTAACCCCATTTAGTCTGGCATCATAGAAGGTTCAAAGCACAAAGATGTTTCCATACACTGAAAATAATTGAAATTGGGCTGTCACTTGGCAACCATTTCCTCTTTGATATGCCTGACCAGCCGGACAAGCAAGTAGATTAGTAAAATCTGTACCCGGCAGCACCTGCCTGTATGAGTGCATTGCCAAGCATGATGGTAGGTCGTCTTAGATGTCTTTCCAGTACTCACCCATATAAGCAGCTGCACGAGTACCACATTTCCCTTGCGACAAGCGAGATGCAAGGCCGTGCGCCGGTCCCCCTCTCCGCAGGTTTCATTCACTTCTTCCCGGGAGCCATGTGCAAGGAGTAGGATTACTGTCCTCGAGTCCTCTTCTGCTGTGGCCCTCAACAACTGCTGTCCTAAGGGCAAATCTCGACAGGGCAGAGGTGCCAAGAAAAGTTTCTGCTCGTATTTTGCTCGGATCCATCGTTCCTTTTCCTCCCTGGTGGAAAATTGAAAGGTAAAATCACAAGGTGCAGACACGGATACTTATAGGAGGAGGATATTCTATAGAACAGAGCTCTTATCTATATACAACAAAACCATCCAGTATGTCATCTATAAACTGCACATACATGTCAGCATTCAGCGCACAGTAATAATATCATGGTTCTTATCAAGCACAAAACAGAACCACCTCTGCGTCTGTTCTCATCAATCTATAATGTGCTGCTCCTGTTTTTAGGAGAAAATTGACAACTGGGCGTTACTGTTCTCCTTGTAGTGTGCCCTACACAAACTGTAAAGATGATATGTAATTACAAACCCAAACTAACACCCAAATCTCCATTTATTCATATATTTGTATGAAGAATAAAAGGAACGGGACAAGGTAGAGTTTTAAAAGGATATTCTCCAGAACGCCCGGGCCATACCTGGGGGTGGCATACGGCCGGGAGCAGGAGGGGTGACCGCTGCTCACCGATGCCCTCAACATAGGAAGCCGAGTGGCTCTAGACCTCTATGGGGGCTGTAATACAGCTAAAAGTTGCGCAGCCCCCATTCGATAGTGTGAACGGGGCCTTATAAAATGAGGCGAAAAAGTATTTACCAATACAGACACGCCAAGTCGCAGCATCGGATCCTATAAACATTAATTGTAATGTCCCCAGCACTACAATTCCCAGAATGCCGTGACCCAGGCAAGGCCCTAACATTCAATTAACTAGTTTTTCAACTTTACGCAGTCAATGGGTTAATCTCTTTATATGAGTGAGCCCCTCCTGAGGAGGGGAGACCCCTGGCCGTGTTTACACTCTTGGAGGTAATCTAGTGTCAGGTTAGCTTTAATCCGCTTCTAATCCCTCTGTGTAAACAGCTTCTCTAGAGAGTAAATCTGGATTATCTTTACATGGTTTCCTGTACATGCAGAGCGACCCGGGAGCGACCCCACATCTCCCCTGGCAATGAATCACAATGGGCTCTTAGCACATCACACAGGAGCTGGGGAGAGATGACAGGGGTAGCAGGTGGGATGGGCAGGGGATAGCCCAATAAAGACCATCAAAGCTTCTACTATGTTATTGGAAACTGTTACCTGCTGGAGGTGAATGGGTTTCTACACAGAGCTAATCGCTGGTCATTAGACAATGAATGGCGCAGGTAAGGCAGGAGATAAAGTCTCTCTTAACAAAAGAGTAAATGTATCTGAATTCCAAAAAATTAAGCAAAACATAATGAAATGTAACCCTCTCCCCTGTATGACTTCTGGCTTCACTACAAATCACTTTAGATCTTCCCAGTATTGGAGTGGATTGTGTTCCAGCATTCGCAGGGGTAGGTACAACCTCCACCTAGCCACATCTCCTTGTTGTTTTGATCTCCTATTCTGATATCAAGAAAAAAAAGAATAAAATCTGCAATAGTCCTCTGCAATCTCCTCTACATTCCAGCACAGCTGCTCTGGAGCCCCCATCAGCCGGTTTAATTGGCTGCAGTAATGATGTAGACCAATAACTGCATTAGTCAGTGACTGGCCTTTTGGGGGGACAACCTAGATACATCATTCGACTTGTCTTCCTTTGAAAAATGTACAAAATATCTGAGATGTATGTTTAGCTGTGTATTAGCTAATCCCATTTCAGAAAATAAATGTTATTGTTTGACTAATGAAAAGTTATACCATTTTCCACGATACTTTCTATATCCATTCTTCATCTCTGCTTGCTGTCATTTTATAGAAAGCTTCTATCTTTACTTCCAGTTGACAGAAATCTGACCATGGTCACACAGGTCCACAGCTCGTTAGTATCACAGCTCGTTATATCACAGTAATCAGAGCTGTGTGTTATAACGAGCCGCGCACCTGTGTGACCCTGGAAAGATTTATACTCACTAGAAATAGACAATGAAGATTTCTAAAGGACAGCAAGCAGAGATCCTGAAAATCCGTTAAGAATTGACAAAGAAAGTATATTGGAAAACTGTATCATTTTTCATCATACAAACAATAACATTAATCTGCTGAAATGGGAAGACCCCGTTCACCGAGTATGATGGTGGATGGTGATGAAAGGTCTAGGAATGTTCTTTAGTTTTAGTAAAGAGACAGAAGACTCAAAATAATAATTCTGAAACTGCAGGTAGAGCTTTCACCTGCGGTTATTAACAGGAAGGGGGTTGCGGGGGTCCTAGCTGCAAGGAATTTGGAGCCAGTGCCATCCTGCCTCAGCTAAAGGGAATTGGGAGGAAGAGGAGTCGGAAGAAGAGTTGGAGACAATGTGAGGGGGGAAGCCGTCTCTGCAGGGGGAGAGCCCAGTCTATGGCACAGGAAGTGTTTTAGCAGATGGCTGGCTGGGGGCCGCATGCTTTCCTCACTGGGCTAGGTTGCTAAGGGTGGAGGAAGCCGAACAGGGACAGGAATGGTGAGAGGATGTATATGCTACAGCGAGCAGATTATGTGTGCGGCATATAATCCTTCTACTACATTTTACAGGTTTCCAGATTCCATGAATGTATCCGGCAGCAGAATGATGTGTAGTGTCTGTGTAATATTGATGTGTCACTGACTACTCTCAGCCGCCTGCCCCGCAGCGCTCCGCCGCTCACTTACAGGAGGTGGGAGGTATCCGTGGATTTATGTACTAACAGGGGCTCCACACATAAATATCCCAGAGGTGCCTGATCAATAAAATCAGTGTTTTACCAACCTGCCGAATGTTTTATGGAGCCCAGAGAACAGCAGAAACATTGATGATTAAATAAAGCAAATCTATTAGCCTTATTACAGGATAGTCAGGGGCTCCTGACACAGGCACACGCTCAATGGCGATGACATAAAACACGCGGCGCAGTTCACTCGCTTCTAATCCTCTGCTACATGACTAAATATTATTCCCCCTACTTCTATTCAAAAGCAGAATAACTAATCTGTAACCAAAGATTATAATGTACATATAGCTCCAAGGTATGTAATATAAAAAAAAAAAAATCTTTGTACGGTAAATAGTTTTGATTAAAATATTGCTAGTATTCTGTACAGCTCCTATACAAATCATGTCTCTGTAGAACCATATGTACAAAAGGATACTTTTATTAAAGAATATTTACAAAGTCTCTTTCTTTACATATACAGTATGCATATTTTTTGTAGACTGGATAAAACCAATAATAATGGCAGGTACAGGAGACGTCAAACTTTTAAAACAAATGCACACAGGCCGGTAAGTGTCCAGTGGGTGGTCCTGAACACCAATAGTATTCAGCGTTCCCATCATAGACCCTGCAATATGTCTTCACCTTGTAGCAAAAATTTATATATTTCTGCAAAACCGATTCCAAAGTTTTCCAGGTGACTGAAGTGAACTTGCTGCTAAATCATGCACTTCATAAATCTGTATATCACATCTGGATCCACTGGATAAATCTGGCATAAGAAGGCAGGCAAATATCACACAAAATATAGTTGCTAATATTTGTACAAAACTGCATTTGGGACAATCAGGGTCGGCTCCAGGTTTCAGTAAGCCCCTAAAGGACAGAGCCTCCGTGGGCCCCTTTGCAGTGAACGTTGCAGTATTAAAAATTCAGAAACTACAACAGACTCCAATTCCCTAAAATATTCCCTAGTTTATCATCCCAAACAGAACCTCATGGTTATTTTATATAAAGCCCCCTCACCCTCTATGGATTCATTAGATACAGCCCTCCTCACACCCATTGATTCTTTATGTTCAGCCTTATGGCACTTGCCCGGGTGTGCCCAGTGCTGGCGTGCACCCTGGAAACTGACATAACTACAATGATGAATTCCCTCTATTGTGGCATATGTGTAAGATTTCTGTGAGTGAGGTTGGTGAGGTAGACTGATAGAGAATGCCCGTGATACCTTCAACGGTAGTACTGGATTGGGCCACCCCTGTACAACAGGCTCAGGCTCTAATCTAATACTGGACCCCCAGAGACACAGTAGAAGATGTAACAATTTGGAGGCTAGTAGGGTGTATTACCTGGAGGAGGGTGAAGGGTGTTGAGCTCCAGCTAAGTATGATTGTGTTCTGAATAGGGAAAGACGAAAAACGCTGCCAACAACAAGTATTGGGCAACTGAATCCTTATACCCCTTGATAGATTTGGAAGGCTCCTATACACTTTAGATGGCTGACATGCCCTGCTAATATCCATCTAATGTGCACAGCCATCTTTAGTAATGTACACTTCTGGAATGATGAATGTGGTGCTCTACCCCATCATGTATCACAGATGGTAATGACACAACATCCATTTATTATAATGGTTCCCAAATCCCCAGAGCCCCCAGCCACATATCTGTACACTAATAATACTCTTGTGCCTCCTCTCACAAGCAGATCCAGGTATCTACTACTGCTGGCAGTATTTTTGGCCCTCCCACAGAAACCATCTAAAAAATATATCATCCTGATTTTTCTTGCTACATCTCCCACTCCCAGCACCCCCAGTAGTGAGGGAGGCTGCGAGGAATCTCTATAGCATTAGGGAGAGGGAGAGAGAGCGAGCGCAGGAAATTGGGCAGCTCGTTAGAGACGCACAGAACCAATCAGGACAAAATTATGCAGTCATGTAAGAAATAATATCTATTAGGCTAATTTAATCAGTGCATACTTTACAGATGGATTAGAATGCAGAATCCAATTATGTCAGACATTGCGGCTACACTGGACTTGCAGCCCTCATACGGGAGAGGGGGACAAAAGGTAAGGGGGGAGGCACAGAATGGTGGTCTGCACAGCAGAGGCAGACCGGCTTTATATAAACCTTTGCTTAAGAATTTTTACAGAAATAGAAATCCCTCTAATAGAATTACCTGGAAGGTCATAGGGGTATACATTTACATATATAGTCAGCTGCAACCCAACTATACGTCATAAAGTGGGGCTCAATAAAAGAGAATACTGATGTCATCTTACAGGCAGATGACCTCTGAGACTAGACATTGGGTATCCACAGACCAGAGAGGAGCAGTAGTGAATAATAAGATGGTCTATTCCTGGGACAGGCCATTAGTCATAGATTCAGGGATCTTAATCCAAGTTCTCTGTTGAGGGGTGCAAGTGCATCTGCTTCACACAACTTTTTAGAGTTGACCTTCCACTGATAGACGACCCCATCTATGTTTTCATACACCCCCCATAGAAGTTGTCCTTCTGTTTGCATATGTACTAATAATACAAGAAGGAGAGAAGACATAATACATGGCCATGCTGCACCTACCAGACATGGTCCTTCCATTCTTCTAATTTTGGGATAACTTGCATTTCATTTTACATCTTTTATTAACTTCCTCAGAAAATCCAGAGCAGGACTATGAAGAACCAAAGCCCAAGGCCTGGGTACTAGGAAGGTTACACAATGGTGACTTCCCCTTTAATGATCTATGACTATTTATATTGTGATCACATCGATATTGTGACCCTAAATTGCTACTCGAATGTTGGAATGTTTATCCATTGCGGATTTCACAGTCTTCTGTCACAATCATAAACCCCATGATGCAAGTAAAGTACATAAGGTAGTAGTGATGTAGTTGTAGCTACAGCCACAGTCATCGATATAGTAATTATCAGAATCATTATGTGTCTTATACGAGTGGTACTACAGCATGACTATGTGTGCCTGACTTACCACTCCAATATAAAATTCCCTCTTTTTATCTTTCAATACAGGCTTATATTTTTAAAATGACTAAATTAATACAAAATATGGAATTCTAAAGTTCTATTCTGAGGAGTAACTATTTAATCCTAATTAAATTCCAGCATCTTTCTAGCAAATAGCTGGCGGTGTAAATGTCTGCAGTACACAATCTCCCCACCAGATGGCTCCTGCTTCATTCATCCTAACATTCAGCATCGGTTCTATTCTGTCACTTTCCAGGAAGATAATTCTTTTAAAGTTATTTAAGTTTTCAACTTTCTTTCTGGATTTTATTAACGTCTGTCATAGTAGGTGAGGTCACAGCAATGACTGCCTGCATCTGTGTACCAACGCTAATCGCTCTCTTATCTACAGAGAACAGCACTGTGATAACACATAAGTTATCAATATTTGCTCCGGAAAAAGTCCACCTGGAGTAAACTCTGGAAATGTTATTTTGTGCTTATGTTTTTATTTTTTTAAACTAAGAACATCCACAAAACTCTATTGTCCTGACTTTGGTTGTCTCATTACTAAAAACAAACACATATGACATTTTTGTAATATTACCACCTTTTGTACCTGTTTTTTTGTAGATTTTAACTGATTTGTGATTTAAATGAAGGATTATCACTTTTTATACTTTTTCACTAGGGGGAAAGAAAACTTGACTTGTAGCTTCTATTGGAGCTAGAAAATCAATGTTCGACCCATTAAATGAAATCTACAATCAAATGAAGCCTGATAAACCAGGGGCACTTACTTATAGACCCATGTCCTGTGGGGATATTTATCATAAGTGTCTGAGGGCAGAACTGTTCAATCAGAGCTCAGCTTTCATTTTCCCACTACTGTTTATAAAATTAAAGCTGAGCTCTTCTAATAAATCTTCCCCTGTGACTGTTATCCTTCGCCTTCTTCCTTCTATAATCAACTTTTCAAATTATGCTAATGAGCAATAAAGACTCCGGGGGTGTAATCAATGTCCCTAGTTGCTGTAGCTTCACAGGCTGTTACACTGTCTTCTTCCTCAACACTTCCCCCTCCCTCTGCATGTTGTACAATGGGAGGAGGGAAGTGGTCCTGTACAGCTTAACAGCCTGTGAAGCGACAGCATGGAGGGGCTATGGATTTGCCCCCAAAGACCTTCTGGCTTATTAGCATAATTTTAGAAAAGGGGAGGCCATGGATAACAATATAAGACTATTATCACAGTCACAGTGTCTGGATTTATGAGTGCCCCTCGTTTATTATGATGGATATTGGATAGAAGATTTGCTTTAAAGAACCTTACATGACTAGGGATTGATGGTACATGTCCAATCATCATCAGACATTACTGAGTAACAAGTTAATTCACAATCAGAACAAGACCAGGGGTCTGCATTACAGTCTATATTTCTAGATGGACTATACGTTTGTACCCAAGGGAGCCGGCTACGACAGAGGACAGAGGGCACTCATGTGTAGTTAGTGAGCCAGTGCCGAGATCCTCACTTATTCTGTCGCCGTACATTCTGTTGCCTTATTAACGGATCGGAATAGAGTCCGAGTATTCAGTCTCATTAAACATGTCAACCCCACATCTGAAAAATGACCTAATTATGCCATCCCGAAAGTAAAAAGGTTAGTAGATAATTAACGTCAATCTGATCTTTATTGGGCATGGTGGACAATGTGGTTGGCAGCGCCTGCGTGATCCCTTTTGCTCGGTCAGAGAGCCAGATGCCCATTTAACTGCACCCATATGTGCCAGCAGATTATTTATCCATGTGGGGTCACTGCGACATAGAAAGAATCTCTTGCAATACAGCAAGCATAAGCTCGGTCTCAGAGTGTCTGAACGGGATGCGATGTGCTGCAGATCTGCTACAATATCTGCTGCAAATTCCACATTTTCTCTTGCACTTTGCTGCAACTATAACCACTCCTACATCCATGTCCTGTGCAGATCTACATGTACCATTCCAAGAATGTGAACAAATACTTTTCTAAAGGAAGTACCTGTGTATATCAGACAAGCTCTTACTATGTTGTTGTGCCCATGTACTATTACCGTCTATGAAACTAACACACTGGTACAGACGCAAGATACTCCTAGGCACTGGCCGCTTTACGTCAAGGCACACATTTCACACATTAGGGCATTTCTCATTATGGACCCTGTGTTGGAATTAATCAAGGTGAAAATTGCAATCAATCTCCCGCAGAGAGGAAAGGCTGGCATACTGTGCCCACGTGACAAAGACACTTGACTGTCGAGGCTAGTAAAACAAAAGACAAGTAAAATAGCAGAATTAGACTTGTGATATCTGCTTAAATCCAAGGGTAAATGCTAGAAAACCCAGTGATAAGGGAGTCGTATTGGCGCTCTATGATCTTTACTTGCCATATAATGGTGGGGGGCAGTGGGACCGATTACTGAGCTTGTTAAGAGGGTAAACTGCGCTCAGTGTTGGACTTGGCATGATTCCTACAAGTGACAGAGTTATGGAGAGGAGAGCAATGAATATTATGGGTATTACTGAGCTTGGACTAGTTAAGAGGCTCTGGGGCTTACCAAGGACAGGACAAACAATTCCTGCTACAGGGATTTTTTTTTTTGCCCCAATCAATGTAAATTATTTTGTTAGTCGTACAATTTTTTACAAAAACTGAGAAAACTGAAGTCCATCTCTTACTAGATTTATATATGGCAATGGCGCTAGTGCTGAGGAGTTAATGCTGGCCCGAAACCTTTGCTCACGTTCACATGTGGCGCTTGAAGTGCCCTTGGAAAGGCAATAGGTAGGAGTTACTGCATATGAAATGCATGCGATCGGAATGGGCAATATGTGTAAACAATTAAAGCATTTCTGTGTAAACCCATAAGCAATCTGGAGTAACTACTCCCCGGAGCAGGTGAAGACCCAATTCAAGAGCCACGTGCAAACACAACCTTCCCCCGTTACATGGGGCGATTTCCAAACTCCAAATAAATATGACACAGCCTTAGAAAAATCAATTCATTAATGGGACTAAATTCAGCCAAAACGTAGCCTCAGTCATATGACTATTCCGCATTTGTGTCACAAGTAAAAGGGTTAATGCGAGATGCATGCGAGCACCCCCCCCCCCCCCCAACAGACAAACACAGCATCTGCTGCCCCTAGACAATCCAGCTGTCCAAACTTTATTGGCAGCAAAATGTCAGATCCGTGTGACGAGCACACGGGCAACAATCACATACAATCACGCCAACACGCATGACACACGGCACGGGCAACGCTTCCCAGTCTGAGCACAGCGACGGGGGCACGCTGATCCGGCGCAGCCCGTCTGACTCTAATACACCTTGAGTTGCAATTAGTGGCCCTGTCATTTTCGGCCGCTGCTGCCAATTAATTAAGCCTGTCAAACGGAAAAACAGCGGCACTCACAAGATAATTAATATCGGGAGAGACGCGGCAGCTCGGAGCTGCGAGAACGTACCCTGGAGAAGAGGAGAGAGGAAGAGGAAAGACAAATAGAAACTCGAGAAGAGACAGAGACTGCGAAACCGAGACAGTGGACCGAGTTATAAGAGACTGTTCCTGGGAATTACACGAGACAAAGGAATATGTAAGAAAACGCCTAAGTGACATAAAGAGAATAAAGTGCTCAGGCAAGAAGTTTCCGAGGGCAGAGAACGAGAGCCGACACTTGGAGGGTAGAGAACGTGATGCCACAATATGAGAGGAGTGATTGGTACCAGCAAACTGGCAGAGAAGAAAGTTAAACTGCCCTTGTTCTAATTGTTAAATTTGATGGTCCGTGGAGGGGGAAGGGGGGAACGCTCTGATTAAAAGCTCCCCACGAGCCCAGCAGCCTCTCACAGTCTGGGCAGCTGCAGTGTCAGAGCTGGGGAGCTTATTCATATCATTAAGCCCCAGAGAACTTAATTGAAAGAAGAGCCAGGCCTGGACCTTGACACGCAGGAGGTCAGAGTAATTGCTGCCGGACATATTTAACATTAAGATAATCAGCCTATTAATTACCCTTCGGATCATTAAATCAGCCAGTTGCAAAATGAAATTCCTGCCTCTATTACTCAGCTGAGAGACCACAGGGCCTCCACTCACCATCTATCAGTTTGAGGCTGAGCCAGCGAGAGAGAGGGGGGAGAGGAGAGAGACCGTGCCAGGAGGAGAGAAGAGACAGGTAAGTGAGGAGGTGGCCGACCGATATATAGAAGGATCCGAAAGAAGCCCGGCACAGTACAGGGACCATATATACCGCAGGGTTCATGCTCTGGAGGTCGAGGAGACAAACAGAACTTCTAAAGGAGAATCACTCCTAAAAGACGGGCACCGCTGTGTCGTGATGGGCGAGGGGTTAAATTCACACCAAGACACAAGCTGGCCCTTTGGACTGCAGTGTGGAGATGACAGCCAGCCATGAGGTCCTGATTACAGCAAGTTAACGAGGTGAGGTGACCCTGGCTGGCAGAGACAGGAGCCAGGGTAAGTAAATAGGGGAGGGCAGGCGCGCAGAGGACCGAGGGGGGGCTGCCAGCTCTCCACTTAGCAGGATAATAAAGGAAATCATCCTTGATTATCAGTGCTAATTTGGACACTGCCGGTAGCTTGTTATGCGAGCTCTGAGTAGCATTTAATTAATTCAATTGCTTGTTAATGGGGGAAGTGACATGTGGGGAGCAGATGGGTCTATGGGTCAGTTTAGCAAGAGCATTGTCCTGTCACATACACCCGCCTACTCTCCTCTCCCATAACATGAGCTATATGTGTCTAGTATCCACAGCAACGGCCTTTTATATGTCGCTGTTTATTATATTCCCTATAACATGTCACAAAATCAGACACCAACATCAACGTCCTAGTAAGACACCAAGGACAATGGAACCGTCTCATAATCTAATGTCAAAATACCGAGCTGGAAATTCTAATGAAGATAATAGATTTCCGTCCCGTCCTGAAGTGGATGGATCATTAACATAGTGGAGTCGCACCCATAAAGCTTACGGGCTATAATAGGGTGCGTTTGGCATTGCAAAACTTTTTAGTCCCTGATATTTCATGGAAACTGCAACGGTCTCTTCTAATGTAACCTTTGAAGAAATTCATAACAAAGCCTAAATTATAGTTTTAATTTTTCACACATTAAGCGCGCTGTACTATAAATGTTAGAAAATTTCATGCTGCCTTCAGTACTTATTGGGGCAAATTTACTTACCTGGTCCTGTAGCGATCCCCGATTCAGACGGTCCAACGAAGATTAAGTCTGGCGCTATTCACGAAGCTCATGCGCCCGAGTTCCTGCATCCGGTGCTTCCCTGCCGAGGTCCGCTGGAGTTCACCTTCTTCTTCCCGGTGCTTGTAAGTGCGTGTTTTGCAACACAATTCGAAATATTAAATATTGCGAGTAGTCTGAATTCGTCGGGTTGTCCGACGGCCCCCCCCCCCCCCCATTTGTGTCGTGTGCAAGCCGGCGCCGAAATAACCATGCTGTATACAAAGATTTTCAACATTTCAGAACTCCAACCCCCAGCCCAAAGAACAAAAAAAACACTGCTTTGTTGATCCAAATTTGAAACTTCTCATCCATAGGTTAACAAGTAGCTGACTTGTGGGGGTTCATCTGGGATGGGATTCACACCGATCATAAGAATGGGGCCTCATGTTCCCAGTGTGAAATGGGCAGTGGTTAATAATGAGCACTATCAGCCCATTCACATCCTAAGGGATTGTTGGAGATAGTTCAGTGCTGTATACTAGATTACTTGGATTATTATCCAAGCTGTACATGGGTTTGCTCATGAAAGAAAATTCGCAAATTTTAACCCCCTAGTGATAAAGATCATTTACTTTACAATTGTACTCCGTTTTATTGCTGTTTTAGCTCCTATCACTCAGTGATGGTCAGTGTGGGTGAGGACTCTCTAAGCAGACACATTATAATACCTGTTGTGCTATAAGATCCTGTGTGCTGACAATGTGCTTAGATTATCAGGGTACAGGTTTATATACACTTTCATTTAGCTTCTGAACATTCACTAGTATCTGAGACATAGAAAGACAGATGAGACAGACCAGAGATGATTAGATTTATGAAATGCATATAACATTCTCAGCTCTGCTACCTCTCAACCATAATGTACCAAATCTGATGTGCCCCCCTACTCTGGATAAAGACCTTTTATGCCTGTAGCTTTACTCTCCTCATGATGTGTTGCTGTCGGCAGGAAGTCAGTGTGTGTGTGTCTGAACTTCTCTTGGAATGCAAGGGTTGGAGGAAGAGAGAGCTCAGTGCAGCCTCAGACAAGAGAACAATGGGGCAGATTTACTTACCTGGTCCTGGTCGCGATCTAGCGGCACGTTCTCTGTCGAGGATTCGGGTCTTCCGGCGATTCACTGAGGTAGTGCGCCCAATGTCCACCAGGTGTTGCTGGTGCGCTGAAGTCCGTCGGAGTTCACCGTCCTATCTTGGGTGCAGGTAAGCGCGTATCAAGCGACACATTTTCCGCCGTGTGCATGCTGGCGCCGATGCGCCACAATCCAATCGCGTGTGCCAAAAAAACGGGGCAATTCAGAGCAAATCAGTAATTTTAGGGAAACTCGATGAAACATAGCGATTTGTGCCCTTAGTAAATGACCCCCAATATGTCTAAAGTAAGAAGATAAATGGTCAGAACCAGGGGCAACCGAAATTGTGTACACCAGGACTGATAGAGACAGGTTGGAATTAAATCTGTGAAATGCTGCATTTTTTTTAAATAACAGTGAATTAGAGAATTTTTTATTTTGTTATCCTGAGTATAATTAAGAATCTTGTCTTTGTGGGAATACCTCTTTAAGAACTTAATACCAAGATCTTGGTTCTATGATCTCTCCAACTGGCAAACCCAAAAAGGCCAACATCCCTCTCAATCCCTCTCCCCCCCTCCCTCAGGACTTTTCTTCAGCGCGTCACACACAGCCAGCATCTCTCTCTTTCCACAGGGAGGGGGGAATGAAGGAGCCGAGACGAATAATGAGAAAACACGCCCCTTGTGATTTGACGAGTCTCCTGGCAAGATTTTTTTTTTAAGTTATTTTAGCTAGATCAGAGCTATGGAGTTTTATACAAAAAAAAGCATGGGGAAAGTATGAAGTATGTGTGTATCTGTCATTAGGTTCAATGGTAAAAACCTGATGGCAGGTTCCCTTTGTAAAGTGGTCAATTGAGTGGTCATCTGGCTCCAACATTTTCAGACTTGAAACCCTAAGGTGCATGTATTTTTATTTTTCATGTGAAAAACAGGAAATTCCAAAATCTGATTTAACGCAACACAGAAATTTACTGTACACATCATGTGCAACTTTAATTTCAGCTCATATTGATTAGTTCCCCTCACATCACTAGAATAGCTCTATCCCATAGAGGAATGGACTCGATCAGGAGATCTATCAAGCTGTCTGTGCCAAAATTCTAGAGTAAAAAGCACTCTGTAATGTCTTGCACCACATTTATTACAGGTTTTATACCATTTTTAGGCTCTTTTCCGTATTGTACAAAAAGGTACGACTCGCCAGTCTTATACTGCACCAGATTAATCATTCAGTATCAGACACAGGGATTAATCTGGTGCAGCAGAAGACTGTGTAGTCGTACTCAACACTAGTCTAATGTGTGACACTCTCATACATCTCCCATTACCTCTGTAGGTATACGGAGCTATCAGACACTAAGACATTTGGGCACGGGTTAATCTTTCCTTCAGGTGCTGTATCGGATTGAGAAATTAGGAGGTCACACCTGTTAATATCTGTCATGTTCCTCAAACTATTACTGAAAATTCCCATCCTACTGCTATTTTTTACCCAGTTAAGCAGTTCACATGCATTTCATGGTTTAGTTTTGATGTTCACATCCCCATCTGTGGTAAACTATGACATATTGTGTGGCCAGACATCTTTAAATCTTATACAATAGTAAGACAGAGATTCAGACACTAAAACAGTCCCATGTTCCCCAAAATATCCCCTAATTTATCATACCAATCACCCCCCTTTTGGTTATTTTATATACAGCCCCCTCATGGGTATTTTATATAAAGGCCCCCATCGCACCCTATGGATTCATTACATACAGCCCCCCTCAACCCCATGGTTTACAGCAGCTTTGGGCCACGACACTTGCCCGAGTATACCCAGTGCTGGTGCCGGCCCTGCATAGACATCATCAAGTCTAAGCCATCCATGGTTCAGCGGCTGTCTATTCTTGGACCACTTTTGATTGTTACTAAACTATACATAGGGACACGTCACATAAATTCCTTTATTTATATAGATCAGCCACATGACCTGCTATTGAAGTCAGTCACATGCTCCAGCACATCAACTTGAAATACTGCCTAATATAAATAGTACCTAGCGGGGCCAACGTCATAAGATAATCACTTGTCAGTGACTACAATTTTATGTAAATACATATAAATATAACACTGGGGAAGTATAATATAAATTTTAAGAGTTCCACCGCTCTCTTGGAAATGAACCTGCTGTACTTGTCTTTCAGGACATTAATAATGACACTGACCTGGGGCTCTCTGAACATGGCTTCACATGGCCTTGACTGCTTCCTTCCCACACGCTGTTCGCCAGCTCATTTCCAATGGCAGACATGACTTTTATTAGCTCAGGCGGCCAGTCGTCAAGGTCCAGAGACCGGACGCGGGAAAGATGAGTCCCCAGGTTGCGATGAATCCCAGAACACTCTATGCACATCAGTGCTCCGAGGTTCAGGCTGGCCCAGTCTGGATCTGTGGAGAATAGGAAGAAGAGGACATACACGTCACACCATCGCCACACAATTTGACTAAACCTACTAAAATATCTAAAGCCAATCCTTTACCCAGTGCCAGGCCTGCTTATCAATGTTAGCGATGGATTGGGGGTGGTGTGAAGGGCAATAAATGAAAATTGTGCCATTAAACTTGACGTTGTTTGGACTCTTTTCCGACCCACTGTGGCTGCCATTATTTTTGATATTCTGATACTATGAGAGATGGGTACAATGTGCGATATGGCACGTGCAATATTACACTACAAGATGTGAATGAAGCTGAACTTCCACACTTTCTATGGACTGGGAGGAAGGTAGACTGGTTAGTGGCACTGATGACTGTGTACTGGGAAATGTGAGAGGTTACTGGATATCTAGCGGATTTCTAGCAGAACAGAGAGCTAGTTCAGTGTGCAGTCTCTGGAGATATGTACTTACTTTGTGCATCACAATCCACACAATGCGAGTTTCCTGGTAGGTTGCGAATTGACTGTAGAGCTAAAGCCTCATTTTGGCTGGTGAGACGGGACTGAAAGAGCGAATGAGAAAAAAGGGGTCAGACTACAGAGCAAAGGTATTCAGCAAAGCCGACCTATCCTGAGCAATTAGATCCGTGGAATAAAGAGGATTGCCGCGACTTCAAAGTTAGGAAAATGGAAATTTACTTTGTTAACAAATGATTCCACTGATGTGATGTATGAGCGCGCTCAGCGCAAAGCCCGAGACCTGCAGGATCTCATTGTTACTATATAATAACCTGGAGAAATAGACATCTTAAATTTTCTTATCTACTTGTTATCGGAGTGCTCGCCCTCATTCTTTTAGAGGGTTTTAGACATAAACCATGGTCCAAGGATAGGTAACAGACAGATGGTGGTCTCTATGGTCTTAAGAATGGGGACCAACAGCTCCCTCTTTAAAAGAGGTGTCCACTTCCACTACCATCGGCTTGACTGAAGCCTTTATAATCGGGGGTATGGATCCCTGTTTAAGATTAGTGGGTGAAGTCCAGTGATCCCCTAATCATGTGCAAAGAGGAAAGTCCTCTATCCTGGAGTAAGCCAAATGGCTTTTACCGATATGTACGTAGAAAAGTCAACAGTACAAGATTTTGGGAAATGAATATTCACCTTATTCTTGCTACTTTCACACGACTGTAGACTGGCAAGGATTTGACTCTCTATAGCCTGTACCCAGGCATCCCTTTCTTCATAACTGGTAGCTTCAAAATGCCAACTTTGGCCGGTAAGAGACACAATGATGAACTCAAAGTTCTCCTCTTGTTCTGAAACACAAAAAGAGAGGTTTTATTCAAATAACAGGATGTCATTAAGATGTCATTCAGTTAGTACACACGTGGCGCACAACCACAGTCACTGAAAATCCGTCACTCATTCAGCCATGTTTTTTTTTCTCAATTTTGTGTATGGTTCTCGACTATGTTTATGGTTTCACCATATGAAAGATGAACATTTGCTGAAATTTGAATTACAAGAGGCATCATAGACTGCTAAAACAAAAGAATGCCCCCAAAATGGGGCATATCAAATATATTCTAAAAAGGTCCTGTGAAAAACACATACCATATAGAAAAAAACATAATAAAACAAGACAAAAACCAATATGGTTTAGTAGTACGGTAAGGCAAGCAATAAGCAAGAAATATCAGGCGTTTAAGTTGCTAAAACACAAAAAGGTACCGATGAGGCGTTACAGGATCATAGAGAGGAAAATTAATTTAGTAAAAAACAGAAAAGATAACTGGGCCCAGGTGATATACATACCCGGGTACTGCATGTAAGGATAAGAAGGTTTAAAGATAAACCATTATTTTTAATATTTGAAGCTTCATTTCTTACAGGGTCTACTCCACAGGACTGGCACTTAGCAAGGGGAATATTTGTGTATTTGGGTTAATGGAACATTCTCAGATTAGGCTGTAGTTACCAGTGGGGGTCACGAGTGGGAAATTTTAGTGCCATTTCTTAATATTTTTTTTTTTTATTAATGACCTCATAGAGGGTTAACTCAGTAGAGTTTCAATAATTTCAGATGATACTAAGCTCTGTAAAGTAATTAATACTGAGATGAATAGTATAACAGAGGGATTTGTGGAAGCTTATGGATTGGCAGAGAAATGGCTGAAAAGTTTTAATGTAGGTAAATGTAAGGTTATGCACTTGGGCCCTAGAAATAAAAAGTATAATTATGTTCTAAACAGTCAATTGCTCAACAAAACTACAGCTGAAAAAAAGACTTGGGGGTATTGGCGGTTTGTAAACTTCATTTTAGCGACTGGTGCCAGAAAGCTGCTAATAAAGCAAATACAATTATGGGATGTATCAAGAGGCGCAAAAATTCTCATGATAAGGACATAGTGTTGGCCCTTGTACAAATCATTGGTCAGACCACACATGGGACATTGTGTAGAGTTCTGGGCACCAGTGTATAAAAAGGACATAGTAGAACTGGAACGGGTACAGAGGAGAGCAACCAAGACTATTAGGGAAATGGAGGGGCTAGAATACAATGATAGATTACTAGACTTGGGGTTCTTCAGCTTAGAAAAAACATGAGGAAACCTCATTACAATGTACAAAAATGGATGGTGAATAGGTCTGTGGCCAGGACAAGGGGGATCCTCTACGCCAAGATGTGGCTCTATCATAACAATAGACAGGGATTCTTTACTGTAATAGCAGTGAGACTATGGAACTCTCTGCCGCAGGAGGTTGTTATGGTGGATAGTTTGCACATGTTCTAGAGTGGCCTGGATGCCTTTACTTGAGAATAAAAATATCACAGGTTATGGGGAAGAAAAGATTTGTTAAATCTTAAATTATAGGTTGGACTTGATGGATCTACGTCTTTTCCAACCTCTTATGAGGCCTCTTCTACATTTTAGGACGTGGCTTAAAAAAAAAAAAAAAAATCTTTGTTACCTAGATTTCATATTTCGAAACGAAACGAAAGTGGCCAGAAATAGGCTGCATTTACACCACAGACCTGCTACACGCTTCCAAATACAACTGCAGAGATCAAAGTTTCAGATAATAAAATGTTAATAATAAATGAAACCTGTCTCCAGGTTTGGGACCACATATCCACCATCATATCCTTGTTATAGTCAGGATACTAGACCAAACCCCCAGCTGTTTTCCTAGTTACAATAACTTTTGATTTGCAAAAAGTTGTGGGTGTCAGAATGTACCAATGCAAAGGTTTTTTTTTTGCCAATGCCTTTACATTTAGATACAAATCTATAAGTCTTCCATCTATATGAGCCTGTTGACCTAAAGAATAAAGGACCTTGGAACCTCACAGTGAAAGCTGCAAAATTAAAGCCCTTTTGAAAATGGCACAACTGCTGTCATGGCTGTGATAGCAGGGCTGAGAATGTTATATGATCTCATTATCTCTCATCTCTCTTTCTATGTGTCACATACAAGTGAATTTTCAGCTGCTAAATGAAAGTGTATATAAACCTGTACCCTAATAGTCTGAGCACATTGTCAGCACACAGCATCTCATAGCACAAAGGAATCATAAAGTGTCTTCTTAGAGAGTCCTAACCCACACTCTGGATCTTACACCGACCATCACTGAGTTATAGGAGCTAAAACAGCAATAACACTGAGTAAAATTGTAAAGTTAAGGGGATTAAAAATGTATTGGGTAAATATCACTAGGGGATTGGAATTTGCGAATTTTCTTTCATGGGCAAACCCCTTTAGCACAGAAGTAGAACTGTGAGGGGAAACACAAGGCTCATACTTCTTGATGGCTAGTAGAAGTACAAAGAACAGGGGATTAGGCATAACAGCGGAGGCACAGATCTATGTAGAGTTGCATTTCTAATTACACATAACTGATACTTTACTTTATAAAGAGTATTGTTCCCTACTGAGATAATACTGAATTGATATAACAAGTCCCTAGAGTGGAACTAGTCACACACTTATAATGTATGCTACAGCACACACAGAGCATTATCCGTACATACAGACATACCTACAGTATCTGGTAGACAACTTTTACACCTAAAAATGATAACAAAACAGACAATCTGCAAAATCATATGTACAGGACCAATAGCCAGGAAATGCTTACTGCAAATCAACATCACTATCAATACAAGTTAAAGGGGTAATTCCACCACGGTATAGGGCCTAACTTGCTGATCGATGGTGGTCCCAGTGATCGTTCAGATCATAAGAACGAGTTGTCCGATGGGGTCCCAGGTACCTCCGTCAGACCCCTCATCGCTGTGCATGACCATTCTGCTCCATTCATCTCTGTGGAGCTGACGGAGATTGCCGAGCATCAAATCTGGCTTCTCCACCCCCAATCCCGGAATATTTAGGTGTCATGGAGTCTCCTCAGTTTTTACCTTCATAAGTTAGTGTCAATCAAGAACCATGCATTTATATAGCCTTGTTCTACAATATTACATGGAACTAAATGGGATCCTTCTTAGGATTAGTGCAGGGAGATATGAAATCCATCAAATATTCTGCCACAACCAAATTTGCAATATCTCTTACAGTCCAAAAGTGAAAGGGTCATCCATATTATACTTACCCTGTTAAGGTTCCCATTCAGCACCCAGAGTTCTGAGGAGGACTTGGACTTCCTTCTGGGAACTGTGCAGTCACTACTAGCACAAGGCGTTATATCCACTTTGGTATTAGTGGTTGAAGAGGTGTGGCAAAGACATCTGTATGCCCCTCCGACCACTTTTATGACAGGGGTTATGATGGGGTAATGGCAGTAATGCCTGCACAACCCCCTTCCATCTGCCGGTACCAAGCAGGACATCGCAGGAAGTTCTGCTGCCTGGGGGGCAGGTGACAGTGATCCGGAAACTCATAAAAAGTATAATTTGGGTGACCCTCTTAGGGTCCTCTTCATACCCAGTGCCCAACCCCTTCAACAACACCGGGGACATACTTGGTGATGGCGCTGTATACACAGAGTTGAATGTGATGGATCCAATTGTTATGAACCTTTATGAGAATCACCAGAGTTGATAATCGCATGAGATATTGCAAATCAGATATTAAGTAAATATAGTTTCTTACGGGGTTTCCTATGTTTGACATTTGGAGGACCCTATTTGAAAAATAACAATAACAAGAGGTTTCTTTAATATGTTAAAAGTCTCTATTGGAAGTATAGCCATACATTTTGGGCCGTCATTCATTCTGTTTCTAGCCGTCTCCCAGTATCCCCCATAGGATGTGTGTAGGCTAACCATAAAGCTGGTGCTATTGCTCTGGGATCTGCAGTCTAATTATAAGAAGGGTCTCTGGAGCTCTATTAGAGGGTCTATTACATGACGCTTTGGTGCCCGTATCTACTGTCTAGCATTCACTGTCCTATCAAGCAGGTCTGACCAATAAAGGAAGCAGCCTGGAGGGATATAACGGATATGTCACTAGATCACATCCAGCCATGTCTGCATCAAACAATCCTTTGGCATATAAAGTGTTAAGCCATAGGGAGGCTGAACTGGAAATCTTAAATAAATAAAAATCCAATCTTTTATTAACCAAAAGGCGGCATGACGCGTCCCCCAACCGGGATCCAGCAAGTCAATTTGTGACCCCTGACCTCTCTGACCTTTAACAAAACGGCAGCCTGCGCATGCAAATGGCGTCCGCCATAAGAGCAGCGGGGGAGAGACGGGGGGAGGGCATGGAGGCTCGGGAACGAGGGAAAGACGCGGGAGAGTGGAGAAGGGAGAGGAGAAAAAAACAAAAAACAAATTAAAAAGCTGTTACTTAAATGTCACAGAACACAATTGTTTTTGGCTACAGATCATTACACCTGATACAAACACATTACACAGACACACACAAGCACAGATACTGTATGCGAGTGTGTATGTTATATATATAATCCAGATGTATACCTAGAAGACCCAATATGTACATATGTTTATGTATCCTTTTATATATGCATAGAGATGTATCTCTACAGTTCACACATAGTGTAGTCATATATACATTTACATGCAAATTAGATAGAATTACACAAAAATATATCTACATACACCCACTACACAAATATAGCTACATACATACACAACACATATCATTATACAAAAATGCCTACATACACACCCTGCACATTATGCAAGTATACCTGCTGTACATACACATTGCACATAGAATTACATAAATCTGTCTACAGACACCAAGTACAGCGTTACATGCACATAACATTACACCAAAATACCTATATAGTTACACAAGTATACCTACACACACACTGCACATATTATTATACTACTATACCTACATACACATACCGCACAGAACATTACATGAGTATACCTACATATACACACACTGCACATAACATTCAAGCAATAAGCAAGAAGATTTCAGGCGTTTAAGTTGCTAAAACACAAAAAGGTACCGATGAGGCGTTGGCGTTACGGATCATAGAGAGGAAAATTAATTTAGTAAAAAAACAGAAGAAAAGATAACTGGGCCCAGGTGATACATACCCGAGGTAGGTTGCATGTGTAAGGATAGGAAGGTTTGAAAGATAAACCATTTTTATTTTATAAGATTGAAGCTTCATTTCTTACAGGGTCTACACAGGAAGGCACTTAGCAAGGGGAATATTTGGGTATTTGGGTTAATGGAAACATTCTCAGATTAGGCTGTTTAGTTACCAGTGGGGGTACGAGTGGGAATTTTTAGTGCCATTTCTAATATTTTTTTTTTATTAATGACCTCATAGAGGGTTAATCAGTAGAGTTTCAATAATTTCAGATGATACTAAGCTCTGTAAGTAATTAATACTGAGATGAATAGTATAACATTAGAGGGATTTGTGGAAGCTATGGATGGCAGAGAAATGGCTGAAAAGTTAATGTAGGTAAATGATAAGGTATGCACTTGGGCCCTAGAATAAAAAAAAGATAATTATGTTCTAAACAGTCAATTGCTCAACAAAACTACAGCTGAAAAAAAGACTTGGGGTATTGGCGGTTTGTAGAGGTGGAGTGGCGGTTTGTAAACTTCATATTTAGCGACTGGTTGCCAGAAAGCTGCTAATAAAGCAAAATACAATATGGCTGTATCAGAGGCGCAAAATTCTCATGATAAGGACATAGTGTGGCCCTTGTACAAATCATGGTCAGACACACATGGGACATTGTGTAGAGTTCTGGGCACCAGTGTATAAAAAAGGACATAGGCTAGTAGAACTGGAAGGGTACAGAGGAGAGCAAACCAAGACTATTAGGGAAATGGAGGGGCTAGAATACAATGAATAGATTACTAGACTTGGGGTTCTTCAGCTTAGAAAAAACATGAGGAAAACCTCATTACAATGATACAAAAAAAGGATTGGAGGTGAATAGGTTGTGGCCAGGACAAGGGGGGGATCCTCTACGCCAAGATGTGGCTCTATTAACAAAGACAGGGATTCTTACTGTAAAGAGCAGTGAGACTATGGAATCTGACCGCAGGAGGTTGTTATGGTGGATAGTTTGCACATGTTCTAGAGTGGCTGGATGCCTTTACTTGAGAATAAAAATATCACAGGTTATGGGGAAGAAAAGATTTGTTAAATCTTAAATTATAGGTTGGACCTGATGGATCTACGTCTTTGCCAACCTCTTATGAGCCTCTCTTACATTAGGACGTGGCTTAAAAAAAAAAAAAAAAAAAAAGAATCTTTGTTACCTAGATTTCAATATTTCGAACGAAAGTGGCCAGAAATAGGCTGATTACACCACAGACCTGCTACCACGCTTCCAAATACAAACTGCAGAGATCAAAGTTTCAGATAATAAAACGTTAATAATAAAGAAACTGCTCCAGGTTTGGGACCACATATCCACATCATATCCTGTTATAGTCAGGGATACTTAGACCAAACCCCAGCGTTTTCCTAGTTACATAACTTTTGATTTGCAAAACGTTGGGTGTCGAGAATGTGCCAATGCAAAGGTTTTTTGTTTTTTTTTGCCAATGCCTTCACATTTAGATTAAAAGCATAAGTCTTCATCTTATGAGCCTGTTGACCTAAAGAATAAAGGACCTGGAACCCACAGTGAAAGCTGCAAAATTTAAGCCCTTTGAAATGGCACAACTGCTGTCATGGCTGTGATAGCAGGGCTGAGAATGTTATATGATCTCATTATCTCTCATCTCTTCTAGTGTCACATACAAGTGAATGTTCAGAAGCTAAATGAAAGTGTATATAAAACCTTGTACCTGATAGTCTGAGCACATGTCAGCCACACGCATCTCAAAGGAATCATAAAAGTGTCTTCTTAGAGAGTCCTAACCCACACTCTGGATCTTTACACGACCATCACTGAGTTATAGGAGCTATAAACAGCAATAACACTGAGTAAAAATTGTAAAAGTAAGGGGATTAAAAATGTATTGGGTAAATATCACTAGGGATTGGAATTTGCGAATTTTCTTTCATGGGCAAAGCCCTTAGCACAGAAGTAGAAAACTGTGGGGGGAAACACAGGCTCATACTTTTGCGGATAGGTAGGAGTACAAAGAACAGGGGATAGGCATAACAGCGGAGGCACAGATCTATGTAAGTGGCATTTCTAATTACACATACGATAACTTTACTTTATACGTTTAAAGAGATTTGTTCCCTACTGGATAATACGAATTGATATAACAAGTCCCCTAGAGTGGAACTAGTCACACGCTTAATGGTCTGCTACAGCACAAACAGAGCATTATCCGTACATACAGACATACCTACAGATACTGGTAGACAACATTTACACCATAAAATGATAACAAAACAGACAATCTGCCCAAACTCATAGTACAGGACCAATAGCCGGAAATGCTACTGCAATCAACATCACTATCAATACAAGTTAAAGGGGGTAATTCACCACGGTATAGGGCCTAACTTGCTGATCGATGGTGGTCCCAGTGACGTTCAGATCATAAGAACGAGTTGTCCGATGGGGTCCAGGTACCTCCGTCAGACCCCTCATCGCATGTGCATGGACCACATTTGCTCCATCATCTCTTGGGCTGACGGAGATTGCCGAGCATCAAATCTGGCTTCTCCACCCCAATCCCGGAATATTTAGGTGTCTGAGTAGTCTCCTCAGTTTTTACCTTCATAAGTTAGTGTCAATCAAGAACCATTGATTTATTATATAGCCTTGTTCTACACATATTACATGGCACTAAATGGATCCTTCTTAGGATTAGTGCAGGGAGATATGAAATCCATCAAATATTCTTGCCACAACCAAATTTGCACATATCTTACAGTCCAAAAAGTGAAAGGGTCATCCATATTATACTTACCCTGTTAGTTCCCATTCAGCACCCAGAGTGCTGAGGAGGGACTTGGATTCCTTCTGGGAACTGTGCAGTCACTACTAGCACAAGGCGGATATCCACTTGGTATTAGTGGTTGAAGAGGTAGTGCACAAAGACAGCTGTATGCCCCTCGACCACTTTTATGACAGGGGTTATGAGGGGTGGTAGAATGCAGTAATGCCTGCACAACCCCTCCATCTGCCGGTACCAAGCAGGACATCGCCCGGAGGAAAGGGGGAAGTTTGTGCCTGGGGGGCAGGGTGCAGTGATCCGGACACTCATAAAAAAGTATAATTTGGGTGACCCTCTTGGGTCCTCTTCATACCCAGTGCCCCAACCCCTTCAACAACACCGGGGACAACTTGTGATGGCGCTGTATACACAGAGTTGAATGTGATGGATCCAATTGTTATGAACCTTTATGGAATCACCAGAGTTGATAATCGATGAGATATGCAAATCAGATATTAAGTAAAATATAGTTTCTTACGGGGTTTCCTATGTTTGACATTGGAGGACCTATTTGAAAAATAACATAACAAGAGGTTTCTTTAAAGATGTTAAAAGTCTCTATTGGAAGTATAGCCATACATTTTGGGCCGTCATTCATTTGTGTTCTAGCCGTCTCCCAGTATCCCCATAGGATGTGTGTAGGCTTAACCATGAAGCTGGTGCTAGTTGCTCTGGACTGATCGCAGTCTAATTATAAGAAGGTTCTGGAGCTCTATTAGAGGGCCTACTATTACATACGATTTGGCGCCCGTATTACTGTCTAGCATTCACTGTCCTATCAAGCAGGTCTGACCAATAAAGGAAGCAGCCTGGAGGGATATAAAGGAATGCACTAGATCACATCCAGCCATGTCTGCATCAAACAATCCTTTGGCATATAAAGTGTTAAGCCATAGGGAGGATGTGAACTGGAAAATCTTAAATAAATAAAAATCCAAATCTTTTATTAACCAAAAGGCGGCATGACGCGTCCCCCAACCGGGATCAGCAAGTCAATTTGTGACCCCTGACCTCTCTGACCTTTAACAAAACGGCAGGCCTGCGCATGCAAATGGCGTCCGCCAAAAGGAAGAGAGGGGGGAGGGACGGGGTGGAGCAGAGAGATCGGGGAGCAGGAGGGGGGAGGAGGAGAGCGGAAACGACGGGAAAGACGGGAGAGTGGAGAGGAGGGAGGAGAGAGGAAAAGAAACAAAAAAACAAATTAAAAAGCGTGTTACTTAAATGTCACCAGAACACAATTGATTTTTGGTACAGATCATTACACCTGATACAAACACATTACACAGACAACACACAAGCACCGATTACTGTATGCGAGTGTGTATGTTTATATATAATCCAGATGTATACCTAGAGACCCAATATGTACATATGTTATGTACTTATATATGCATAGAGATGGATCTCTACAGTTCACACATAGTGTAGTATCTATTACATTTACATGCAAATATAGATGAGAATTACACCAAAATATATCTACATACACCACACTACACAAATATAGCTACATACATAACACACCACATATATTATACAAAAAAGCCTACATTACACACCCTGCACAATATGCAAGATACGCTGTAATACACATTGCACAAGAATTAACAATAAATCGTCTACAGACAACAAGTACAGCGTTACAGAAAATATACCAAACATACACTGACATAACATTATCACAAATACATTCTACATACAACAATGCACATAACATTCACAAATACACTACAACACACTGCACATACATACACCAAAATACCATATAGTACACAAGATATACCTACACACACCACTGCACAATTATGTATACTAATCTACAGTACACATACAGCACAGGACACATTCACATGA